>PVIU01025632.1:0-23398 GCA_004026605.1 Ondatra zibethicus
GAGGGATGGGGGTGGGCCTTGGACTTCCAACAGGGCAGGGCACCATGCCCTCTTTCAAGGAAGAAGGGGGAGGGAGGAGGGGTGGGGGGGTAGTGGGAGGGGACCGGGAGAAGGGGAAGAAAGGAAAAAAAAATTTTATTTCTTTAATTATGTTCTTGAATGGAAAAAATAAAACAAAACAATGTATGGAAAAAAAAGATATATCTTCCTACTATTTTTATTTATAAAAAAAAGTTATGAAGAATGCTGTCCTGTGATGTAAATGGTAAGTTGACTGGTTTATGATGATATTTATTTTATAATGTATATCAAGCAATCAGATTGTGTCTCTAATAATATTCAATTGTTAATTTAGAGATTACATATTAATAAAAGTCGAAAAACAGTATCCTTGGCCTTGAAATCTTAGATAAACTTCTGAGAAAGTAACCAGAAGTCTTGGGGAAAGTTGCGTTTAACACACCCAACAGTAATTCTATACTAGGGAATAATAAACATAATATATTTAATCCCTACATAATTCTATAGACAGTGTACTTTCATTATTAAACAAAATAGTTTGTTACTTAAATTTATTCTTATTGACATGCTTTTGTTACTTATTATTAATTTTAAAGTTTGAAATGACCATTACGTCTAATGTACTGAACTTCTTATACCAAAGCATTTTGACTAATTAGTTATTTGACTCATTATTTTCCATTGCTTGCTAAATAGAGCTGAATATTCCACTGACCTGAAATCACCAATGAAAAGACGTGAAATGACTGCAAGGGCTACATGGGAGGGAATTGAAGGAAGAAATAAGAGAGAAAAAAATAGTGTAATTATAATCTCAAATTTTAAATAATAACATGCTTTGATTATTTATCTATATTTGCTTATTCATTTTTTAAAATTCTAATCATATATTTTCCTGCCTTCTTTTTCTCTCCCATGTACTCTCCACACTTACTTCCTTACAAAATAGTGGTTTCAGCTTTTTATTGTTATGTGTGTATGTATGTTTAAATATATAAAAGTAACTTTTCAGTCGGGATAATGGTGTGTGTGTGTGTGTGTGTGTGTGTATGTGTCTGTATGTTCAGAGATGACCATTTGGTGTGAAATAACCAATTTGTGTGATCTTCCTAACAAAGACTACTACTCCTGGTCTTAGCATTCCTTTGTTGCTCATGGATCGTTGATTAGATATGGTGTCTCCTGACAGTTCCTCTGTCCATGTTAGCTTCTCTATCATCATCATCCTTTTACAGTTCATACTTAGCAGCCACATAGGAGAGAAAATCACATTCTTAAGCATGAACACAGAGGAAAATAAGATTGCAACTTATGTAAAGTTACTGTGAAAGTAAATAATAGGATAATGCTCCCTCTGACAGCATAAGCACTCTAAATGATTACAACTCAGAGATGCAGGAAGGTATAATCTTTCTAAATAATTGAAGGAAATTTAGGAATTTAGTATAATGAGCAATAATATAAAGGAATAGCAAAAGAGTGTTTTCTAAAACTCAAATTTCAGATAAGGTTGGGTAGGAGATAATTTGGAAATAGAGCTGAACTGCAGCATTACCCGTTGTTATTTTACCATCATCACTATTATTTCCCAGTTTATTCTGTACTGCTGTGATGTTATTATCCCACTTATATTTATCAGTTGGCTTTTAATGTCACAGTATATTGTACAATTTTCTATCTCTTTTTGAAGTTACTAAATCACCTCGAGAAATATTGTGTACCTTCTCTAGTCTATTCTTAGGTGTAGGTGTTCTGTTCCCAACAGAGGACATTCTTGGCACATGTAACTATGAGTGGTTTATATATCATCATACGCTTTGAATTCCCAAAGTGGGAACTGTGAGACACTGTCTCCATCTGACCAACCTTTGCTACTCTGCCTGTATTACCCGAATGCACTTATAACAGCCAGTTTCTCTATCTCCTTGTGTATTGAATCTGACAACTCTTAAAGACCTTCTATTTTTCAGGCCTGACCATTGACAGGGTTTTATTAGCTACACTCACATAGAAAAGCTACAATTTTATATTAGACTTTAAATATATACAGTTTTGGTCATTCTCAGAGGTATACTTCTTTTAACAACTAGAGTCCCTTTGGTGGTTTATGGCTCTTAATTAGATTCATTTTTGGACTGTAACTTTTAGATTTCATTGAGCTCTAAGTTTCCGCTCATTCATACCTACACTGTTGTGCTTTCGACCTTCGTTTCCACTCTTGTCCCATGACCTCATCATGGCTGCTTCAGTTTTCTGTCGTGTTGCAAGAGAAGAGTAGTACAGAAAGCACAGTCCTCCCTATAACCCACCTTACATTCTACCGAAACCAAGAAATTTACTTCTACCTTGATAATTATAGCATAGACCAAGAGTTAAAATTCAGGCAAACAAGTCATAAGTTTAAAGCTTTTTTTTCCAACTTACATCGCCTGAAACATTAAAAGTTATGGTTCACAATTCTTTTAATAGAAGAGAGAACATAAACGTGACTTTCCCGGGGCCATGAGATCATACTAGTGATTATGTGGTATTCTGAACAGAACAGAGATAATGGGGAGCTCAGATTCCAAAGTCAGGTAGGAACTAGATCTGTGTGAAACTTAAAGGAACATTAATTTGGTTAGGTTGTTTACATACTTAAACAAATGTTTCTGCTCAGGACACCTTTTGCTAATTCAAAATGCTAAGTGTTTTTTTTTAAATATGTTTCTGAAGTCATTAAAAGCAAGCAGAGATAGGGAAAAATCAAAACTATATGAGGAAAGTCTATAATAGAATCTGGAGAAGTTAAAAGTACGACTATCCTCTAAATTATGGAAATGATGCACACATGCCCAAACCTCATCAGTATCTCATCACCTATCCTTAGTGGCTAAGTTGGCTAATGGTCACTCATATATAACTCTTATAGTTGCTTCATTGTTAATGTTAATTAAAATCTATGCTGAAAACCTGGCAAAAAGCCCATGGCTGGGGAAATCATAAAGCCCGAGAGAAAACCGGCTACTTTTGTTTTGCTAAATAGTCTTGTCAAATTCCCTTCTATATACTAGTTTATCCCTCTAGACCAGGACTGCTTTCACCCTCAGGCAGGAAAGCAGCTTTTTACAGCAGATAGAAATTAATGAAGAGGAAGGGCAGACCCTGGTGTGATTAGGAGGTATTTCTCTTTCTTAACTGCCTTCAAACTGAGTCATGGGCATTCGGTTTTCACACTCAGAATGAAACACTGGCATTTCCTGAGTCTGGAGGCTGTTGGCTTTACAATGGAAATAACACCATTGACTTCTTATGATGGAGAGTCGGCTTAAGGTTTTGGGCTTGGACAAAAATATGCAACTGTCTTGCCATCTTACCAAAGCATGCTACTAATTTTAGGACTTCTTAAGTTCTTTAACTGTTTTAGTAAAACCCTTATTTGCACACACACACACACACACACACACACACACACACACACATTATTTATGTCCACATTCATGCACAACTTATAAGCTTTGTTCTGCTGAACAAACTGTGCTAGCAAATACAACATAACATGTAACTACGCATTTTCACAAATGCTAATGTTTCATGTTCAATTCTGGGTAAGTTCACATCAATAAACTGAAATCTATAAAATGTGATATTCTTAATTACTGGCAAATTCAAATACTGAAGTATTCATTGAAATTGTTATTTTTTTTGTTCCTTCAAAAAAGATCCTGATAATTAAGAGGTGTGAAAAGAGACAGCAACAAACATGCATAGAGGTTTGGTTACTGAATCAATTATGAAGGAAATAATTGTGATTGCAAGTAGCCAGTTGATCCAAAGCCCTATAATTATACAAGGATCACAGACAGAGAGATACTGTTATATGTAAATTAAGTGCTAAATATTTGCATAAAATGATAACTATTTCCATCATTATTATTTTGAATCACTGATAATCTAAATACCTAACACACAATTACATGGTCTTTCATCATAATGCATATGCCTAGTGTAGATACAGCTATTGAACACCAATCAGCATAACAAAAGGTGATGGTATCAGCACTGAATGAACCAAATAACACAGAAATGCCAGCCAATAAACACTCACTGTTGCTGTTATTGGGGATTTCTGAACTTCCCTGAGCAAAAATATTAAGTCAGAGAGTAGCCATGTTACACAGAGTTTGAAATTTTCAATAATACTGTCACCATTATATAACTGCTGAAATAATACTCACACTTAGTCATAAAAGAATGCCCAAATCATACTAAGAATGCGATTAGTCATTTATTAATTAAAATGCCCTCAATAATAAGTGAACAGAAAGGAATTGTGTTGGAAACTAAAAAAGGGAACTTCCTAGCGCTGAAAGCCAGAGGAATGTAGTGTTCCAAAGATTCAATAAACCTGTCAAATGTCAGTTGATCGAAGCTGATGATAAATTAGAAGAGACAACTGTAAGCATTACCAACAAAATACAAACAAGATAATTTTAGAGACAGATGCTTGACTGGAGTTAGTGCAATAGAGATGGTGAAAAGGGACATGAAGTTTGTTTTAGTCACTTTTATTGCTGCAAAGAGACACATGAACAAGGCAATTTTTGCAAAAGAAAATATTTAACTGGTGTTTGCTTATAGTTCCAGGTGTTAGTCCATTATTATCATGGGTAGAAGAATGGAAGCAAGCAGGCAACCACGGTATTAGAGAAGTAGCTGAGAGTTCTATATACATCTTCAACCATAGGAAGCAGAAAAAGAGAGATAGTGAGCTTGTCTTGGCCTTTTGAAACCTCACCCTCACTCCCATTGACACACGTCCTCCAACAAGGCTACAGCTCTTAATCCTTCTAATCCATTCTAATAGTGCCACTCACTGGTGATTAAGTTTTCACATATATAAGCAAAAGAGGAAGTTCTTATTAAAACAACTACAGAGTTGTACTATTATCTAATGGAATTAGATAGGGAATTCTCAAGAAAAAAAATCCCAGAAAATGAAAAAAAAGGAAAAAAGAATTTGCAATTTATATTTTTATGATTAGAGATGTAGCACTTAAGACCAAAAAGGGGATACCAGCGTGGTTAAGGTAATGGGAAGGTAGAGAAGATGCTGTGATGCTACATCCTACAGAACCAAGACAGCTATTGGAAAAAAGGCCAAGGGAAAAAATAAAGACAGAAATTCAAAATTTTGTGCCTGGAGGAACAATGTGAAGGAAATGAATAAATAAACAAACAAATAAATAAAACAAAACTCCACAAGACAAAAATAAACACAGTACTAAATATTACAAATGGAATTGATTAAAACAAGTTATCAACTGGGGAATGGAAATGTAAGGCTATATACCATTCAATGGAAATTATAAAAGGCAGAGAATCAAGCTACATCCTGTGGGAATACTTGGGCTTCTATGACAACTTTAGGTTCCTATGCACAGTTACGATAGTGTCTTATCAGGAAGGGAGAGAAGCTGATAGAAAACTGAGGTAAACAGTTAATATTTTCATTGTCTGAACATTGTAGAAAACACTTCATCCAATTTTTATAGAAACTAATTCTGCCCTAACTGCAGCAAGTAATTGTTAACATTAATAGCTAATAGTGTGATAATTTGCAACAATTATTAAGGAATGAAAAAAATATGATTTTTATACAAATGTACCATTTATTATCTATTCATTCAATAGTTGGGCTATTATCTTGGAGCCTTTGAAATCTAATGAAAAATTCCAAAACAGCATAAAAACAGACTTCTAAGTAGAAAACTGTAGTATGAGGCGAGTGGGCCACGTTCCTGGTGTCTGGCTAGCTTAACTCCCAAAATAATTTCACAGAATTTGTATTCATTTAAATTAATGTCTGGCCCATTATCTCTAGCCTCTTATTGGCTAACTCCCACATCTTGAGTCAACCCATTTTTAATAATCTGTGTGTCACCACTAGGTCGTGGCTTACTGGGAAAGACTCAGCGTGTCTAACTTGGCAGCTTCATGGTGGTGGCTCTCTGTCTCTGTCTTCTTCCCAGCATTCTGTTCTCTTTTCCCTGATTATCTAAGTCCTGCCCTATCAAAAGGCCAAGGCAGTTTCTGTATTTAATCAATGAAAGCAATACAAATGCAGAAGGAACTCCTGCACCATTTCCCCTTTTTCCTGGCATTGACTTTCTCCTCCATCTTGGGGCCCTGTTCCTCATCCTGAAGAGGGGACTCCACTTCTGGTTTCTCAGAATCAACAAACATCTTCCCAGCAACCACCGTGCCTGTGGTAGTATGGTCCTTCACTGAGATGATATAGAAATAATTAATTTGCATTGGTATGAATCTTGGTTTGTTGATATAAATTTAAGGTCAATCTTGTTATATTTATATTTCTGCTCTTGATTAAGGTGTTATGATTGTGTAGTTCATTTAAAAATGTAATGTATAATTAAGAAATATAGGTTAATAGATAGTCATCTATAATAGTCAAGTTTGTAGTCATGTTAGATTTTCTAGATATAATAGAGATATATTTCAGTTAAATAGGCATTCTTCATATCTTTCAAAGGCTACAGAATATGGCATTTAATGTTTTAATAACTTAGGGCTTTTCATGACAATGAGACACATCTGCTCCTGGCAGCACAAATCTACTTCAAGAGAAAAATGGGCATTAAAGAGGCTCCTTATGGAGTTTGCTAGCCATTTGGGCAAGAAACTGCTCTTGTCTGGACTGTTGCATAAACTGGACATAAAGAACCTGCAGAGATAGGACTGCTGAACTTGCCTAAAGGTGAGATGATCCTTCAGGGTTCCTGATTCATGAAAGAGTCTGCGAGACATTCTACAGGATACAGAAGAAATCTTTGAATTTTCCTACTTCATGGAAATGTCTGCTGGATATTATGGGCCTTTAGGCTAAAGATGGATGCCCCAATGGTACAGAGGAACTTTGGGTGGCTATACAGGCAGCTAGATGTCTCTGTCATTTCTAGAGTTTTGGAAATTGTTTATCCTTCTAGATAAAAGATAAAATAGATTTAAATATTGTAACTAAAACCTTTCTTTTTTGTTTAAACAGAAAAAGGGGAAATGGTGTAGGAGTTCCTTCTGCATTTGTGTTGCTTCATTGGTTAAATAAAGAAACTGCCTTGGCCTTTTGGTAGGGCAGAACTTAGATAAGTGGGGAAAAGAGAACAGAATGCTAGGAAGAAGACAGAGACAGAGAGCCACCACCATGAAGCTGCCAAGTTAGACAAGCTGAATCTTTCCGGGTAAGCCACGACCTCATGGTGACACACAGACTATTAAAAATGGGTTGAACCAAGATGTGGGAGTTAGCCAATAACAGGATAGAGATAATGGACCAGGCAGTAATTTAAATGAATATAATTTCTGTGTAATTATTTCGAGAGTTAAGCTATCTGGGCACCAGGAACGCAGCCCACTGACCTCATACTACAGAAAACTATATTAAATATTTGAGGAGAGAGTAAGCTACTTAGCGAACTTACTAGTTATTAAATATCAATGAATTAAAAATTTATTCCTTGATATTGGAATAGTGAGAATTGAAGAAGTACTTTATGTATCTATTATCTTTCAAAAACTTTCAAAATCTGAATACTATAGAACATTATTTGAAATATGATACTTTAAATTTTATTAGGATAAGCTAGTTTCTTTATTCAAAGGATCAGGAAGTAGTAATTACCCTAAGTTTTACACCATGATCAATATGCATATAACTTTTTTACATTGTATGACCACAATATATATCCAAATATGAAATTATTTGTATGTGAGAAATAGGTTATATATTTATACATTTCTCACAATCCTTTATAACTCCTATAAAACTCTTTAAAAGGGGCTGGAGAGATGGCTCAGAAGAGCATTGCCTTCTCTTCCAAAGGTCCTGAGTTCAATTCCCAGCAACCACATAGTGGCCACAACCATATGTAATGAGGTCTGGTGCCCTCTTCTGGCCTGCAGGCATATACACAGATAGAATACTGTATACATAATAAATATATAAATATTAAAACTCTTTAAAATATTTAGGTCATATCTTTTGGTGTCTTACATTTTACATCACAAGTGAAATGAAAAATATTAATTTCTCATCAGTAAATTCAGAGATATATGAAATGACTTTCTTTTCAGTAGGTTATCAACGGTGATTTCTGCAAGCAGTTTTCCAAATATATGACAATAATTTATCTATTTGGTAACTTTTCCACACATATTTCTTTGGTGATTGAGCAGGAGGCATCTGCTTCTTTTTGGCCTCTTATTTAGAATGGTGCTTCTCAAAGTGAACTAAAATTAAAATGCTAAATATGAATTAAACCAAGACAAAAGACTTATTTTGAAGAATTAATATATTACACTTAAACCTAGGAAGATAAGATACATTTAATTAGAATTCTCACAATAGAAGGAGACTTAATAAATCTTTCAAGGCCTCTGCCAGATTAATACTTAATTACATTGCCATTTTATAATGCACTTGCTATATTTGCTCTAAAAAATACTTTGCATTAGAAATTATGTCTGCATTGGAGAGTACATTTTCTGCAATATGTGTGTGAGCAATGCCTACAAATAAAGCATTTCAACCTATATCTGCAGTGTAGACATGATGGTCATCTGAACATTATAAAAATCTCTTCAGAGAAAAAAATAATAATAGGTATGCACTTCCTTGGTCCATAGTCCTTAAAACTGATGAAGTAGGATAGTTTTCAAATGACTAAGTTTTCACCCTCTCAGATGTCCCCTGAAGAGAAATGTCTAATTTTGGATGAAATGTATTTATGTGCCATAAAAATCCCTCAACATGCCACAAAATCAATTCCAATACTTATGTAATGGAAAGACATTTTCTCCATATATATGCACATATGTGTGTAAGTATATATATATATACACATGAATATGTATATATATGAAGATAACATGTATTTATATTTATTCTATCAGTTCTGATTTTTTAGATTAACAGAAATATTGTAGGGGACCATCCATCACAGATTCACAACAGTGTTTGACTGTCAAATATAGTTAATTAGACTGAATAGTGGTTGTCACATGCTTGTTTAAAAGAAAGTCATCTAATTCAACAAGCAAATTCATAAAAGAAGTGCTTTTTAAATTTTTGTTAGATTAACATGGTAACAAAATAAGGTTACACATGATTCAGTGATGTCACACACAAAATCTTTGTTTTTATTCTCTTCTGGAGTCAGCTGTGCCCTATATTTTACACCTTACTTCTATATATTTCTTTTGGACTCCATTCTTAATTCCTTCAAGATATTACAACATTTCCTATACTCATCAAGTCAGAATGAGTGACATTACATATATTTATTAAATGTTTTGTATTTAAACAGGTAATATACATTGTTTTTATGTATTTCATATATATATAAGTGAAAGATAAAAATGATATCTACTAAAATAATATCTATCTCATTTTTTAATACAGAAACCTGTCTGTATGGTTAGCTGAACATTATGCTTAGCATCTTAATTTTTATTCCTCTTTGGGAAATTATCTTGATTGAAACAAGTAGCTCCAAATTGTATCTCCCAATGTCCTCATCAGATATGTATTATTCTTGTTTTGAAATAAAAATATCTTTTTTCTTTTGATAATGGGATGTTCTTGCATTCCCTTATTAATTTATTAAATAATTAAACCCCTCATTATTTTTAAAAGCAAAAAAATTTCTTTTATCATTTTGTCAGACAAAGAGACTATTCTGAAGCTAATAGCCTCTTGCACATATTATTTCTTTAAAATGTGTATTACTAGATGGGAAGGCTATGTGCAGTTTTAGATTAGGGTAGGTTCTTCTGGTTCTGAGGTCCTGGACAGTGTCTTGGCTTCCTAGAAGCTATGCCCCCAGTATGGAGGGGGAAGAGGAAAAATTGACATTGAGTAGACTCCGCCTTGAGTATGATTTTTTCCCTTTTTCTCCCATATAAGAATAAGTCTGTTGACCTGCAACTCAGCAGGTGGGTATCTGAAGTGATAGAAGCATATGCATTGGTCCATAGCCAAGCACTGGGCAGAACTCCTGGAGTTCAGTTGAAGAGAGGGAGGAGGGATTATATGAGCAAGTGGAGATCAAGATCAAGACTCCAGCTAGTGGGAGCTTAGAGACCTGGAATGACACTTAAGAAACCTTAACTTCTCTGATGTTAATGTGATCCATTCATGTGGATGACAGTTATGTGGCTTGTTCTGTTGCAGGGGGTGGATCCCTGACAGAGAGACCAGTACTTATCCTGGTTGTATGAACTGGCTTTTTGGAGCCTATTCACTATGGTGGGATGCCTTGCTGAGCCTTGATGCAGAGGGGAATGGATATGTCCTGCCTCATCTTGGTATGTCAAACTATGTTGACTCCCAAAGAGAGGACTTACCGCTTTGAGGGGTGGAAGAGGGGTGGGAGGGGGAACTGGAGTTGGTATGTAAAATGAAAACATATGATTTTTAAATGAAAACAATTACTTTGGTAATTTCAAACACACACACATACACGTGCACATGTGCGCACACACACAAACCTCACAAGTCTTACTTCCATGACATCATTCTTTCCATCCTTACAAGAGAACACTTTTTCTGCAAAGATTTTTGACAGAAAGTACTTACCAAAGGTTAATTTCTTTTTATCACATGATTGTCTAGCCACACTTAGGATGATACACTCCAGAGCACAATCAGTTTTTTTCAAAATAGGTTTCTGGTAAATTTATCAGCTATTATTTTTAAGTTCCAGTTTTCTTAATGTTTAACAGTTCCTTCTTTCCTCAATGAAAACTAAACAGCACATCACATGTAAATTCAACTGTTTATAAACACTAACATGTGATCCAAGGTTTTTGCCACTTTCTGACAAAATGAGACCCTTCCAGCTGTACAGTAGATCTTTCTTCACACACAGTAACTTGGGCACTCTCCTTAGTCTAGTTCAGTTTAGGTTAAATTTGGTTTGGTTTTCTTGTCATATACACAAGAGGTTTTTGAATTTTCACCACTTTTGCCTGGTCCCCAAATCACAGTATGCTCTTGGTTATTTATTATTAGCCCTAGCTTGCCATAAGACTTTTTTAGACTGGGATAACAAGTCCTCCTGCAAACTGGGTGTCTTCAATTAGAATAATGGGCCTGACATGCTGTGCTAGAGGCTCAAAGTCCAAAATAATGTGTGAGAATTGGCCATGCTTCCTCATTCTAAAAGAATGAAGCATTTGTATCAAACTTTTTTCCTGGCTTCAAGCAGCTCTTCCACAAACAGCCACATAATTCATTTCCAAGTAGGGTGGTAATTCCAAGTCTGTGTGCTCTTGTTTAGAACAATTCTCTTAGAATAGGAATCCACTCTGGGGGTGGATTTACCTCTCATTAAATATGGCTGCAATGATTGTATTTCTATATGAAATCATACCCCATATAGAGTGTTGCAAGGGAGAGGGCCTGCTTGTTTGTCCCGGCCACCTGGCCAGCTTAGACCCTAAATAACTACACAGAAATTATATTAATTAAAACACTGCTTGGCCCATTTGCTCTAGCCTCTTATTGGCTAACTCTCACATCTTGATTTAACTCATTTCTATTAACCTGTATATCACCATGTGGCAGTGGCTTACCAGTAAAGACTCAGCATATCTGACTCTGGCAGCTCCATGGCAGCTCTCTTCTCCTCCTTTCTTCCTCCCAGCATTTAGTTCTATTTTCTCCACCTCCCTAAGTTCTACCCTATCAATAGGCCAAGGTAGTTCCTTTATTAATCAATGAAAGCAACACATAGACAGAAGGATCTTCTACACCAATGGAGAGTCAAGATTGAACCTTACAACTTTAGAGCATGTAGTATTATATAAGTTCTGTTTGGCTAATAAATGTACCATCATTAGACATAATTAATATACATTTAGTCTTTTATGATCCCATGCTATGTTTCTCTAAGATGTTATTTATTTTGTTATGAAGCTGAAATAGTAAAATGAAACTAAAATGTAGCAGAAAAGAAAGAAAGAGAGATGAAGGAGGGAAGGAGGGAGGAAGGGAGGGAGGGGGAAGGGAAGGAGACAGAGAGGGAGACGGAGAGAAAGACAGAGAAAGGCAGGGAGGATGGAGGGAGGGAACAAGAGAGAGAAGAGAAGCAAGGGAGGAAGGAAGGAAGGAAGGAAGGAAGGAAGGAAGGAAGGAAGGAAGGTAGGAAGGAAGGAAGACTTCATCCTCACTTATGTTTGCAAAGAATAAATTAAAATAGTTTATATGTCTAAAGAGAAACCACAGGTTAGTTTCACAAAGGATGTCAAATCTAAGAGGTTCATATTCAATTCAATTTATTTTTCATTTTTCAAGACAGGATTTCTCTGTGTAACAATCCTGGCTGTCCTGGAAATCATTCTGTGAACCAGGCTGGTCTTGAGAGCTCCATCTGTTTCTGCCTCCTGAGTGCTGGGATTAAAGATGTGCAACACCACTGTCTGAAAACTCAATTATAACTTTATCTTTTTGACAGTATTCAGATTTTACTTTCAAAGTATAATCACATACATAAAAATATTCCTTGAATATGTGCTTTGGGCAAAAAAAATGACAGATTACATAATTCCATCATAGGATGGCAATAACACTCCTATAAGGTATTCATAGATGTGTATCACAGCCAGATATTGATTAAACTTATTGTCTGACTGGTCCATAGCTCTGTGAGGAATATGACATGTGCACCCATGTATATTTACATACATATACAAAATATTTACACATAATTTATTTAATTTTGATGTAAATATTTGTGTATGCATATGTAAATATTCATGAATATACATACCATGGTGTTCAGAGAACAACTTTTAAGAGCTGGGCCTCTCCTCGACCAAGTAGGTACTGGACACTAAACTCAGGCTTTAAGCTTTAGAGAAAGAATGTTTACCAGCTGAGTCATTTCCCTGCCAAGCCTTTACATTTTTTTGTTCATGATTAAATATAAGTTGCATATTAAAAATGTAGAGATGAATTACCTTCTTTCAATAATGTGTGATCTATAGAAAATTATAGAAAATAGTATAGTCAATCTCTAACCCACACAAAAAGAATTGTCACTGGGTTGAACTCATTGTTTCTGTGAATACAACATAGGCCAAAATTAAAATACTTCCTTAATAGTTTCTATTTTTCACATTTCTAAAATAATAGAATATAAATTATGATAAATTGTGTCACAGGTGGGGACTTTGCATGTTTATGATGATATATTGATTTTTGTCTTAATTAATGAAGATCTTATGCTCTTTGCTGGAAAGAACGCTATATTGCAGAAAGTACAATTTTGCTGTGTTAACTCTTCTAAGACATATTTATTCCTACTTTCATGGAAGAGAAAACATAACAAAGTATTAATTATATTACAGTACTACAAATTCTAGGATTGTCTTTAGCTTCTTCGACTTGTAGAAAAATAAATTTACTTTTTAAAACACTGGAAAACATGTAAGCATAGAAAAAAATGAAAGCAAGTTTAAGCAGTATGTGTTGTATCACAGAGCTAAGAGAGCTCTCAGCTCTCTTACAAATTTAAGCTTGCAAGCAAAAAGTCAAGAACTGGTTATTATGTATTCTGTGACTTTTTGAAGCCTAATATTTGCCCTGATAATGAGTTACTTCACAATCTAAAAACTCATAAAATTAAAAATACTTATAACTGAAGAAAAAAATATTGATTGACAATAAAAAAAATCTAAGAATATTGATGTACTTTTTTTTTCATGTTAGAGAGTTGTAGTCAAGCCTGCCCTGGGAATAAAGCAAGGCCTATTTCAGGGGAAATAAGCATAACAGCGGAAGCCAAGGAGTCAGTTTCAGTGATCTACTGTTGTGTGAAGGACATTTGGAAAAAAGTAGCTCTTTGGCATTGCTTCTTAGGAACTCAGTTTTTCTTTATTTGCCAAGTGAATTAACCATTAAAATGTCATAATTTTTTTCCAAATATACACAAGATTTTTTAAAATATTTGAAAAAATACCAATTGCTTTAATTCATTTAAATCTGATGAACTTGAAGGAAAATTCTAAGAGTTTATAAGAGCCATGCTTTCTCATAAGCCACATGACAAAATAGGCATATATTAAATTACTGTAAATTACTGTTACTTTTCATATATACATACATACATATATGTATACACACATATATAATTGATTCTTTGAGATTTTCACATCATGCACCTCAAACCTATGCATTTCCTTGTTCCTCTATATCTTACCTTTACCCTTGCAGTGTGAACCCTCCAAAAGAAAATTTAAAAATAAAATTATTAATTAAAAAGGCAAACAAACAAAAGAACCACTTCACTCCCTTGTCTTTCACACCTTTACAATATTAGTGGCATTGAAGGCTGCAGTGTATCATAAAGCATAAGCTGTGGTCCAAACAGCTTTACATTCAAATGTTCAGTGCATTATATGTCAGGTTCCTGGCCTCTGATTTCTGGAACACCACAAATACTGGATCCTCACAGAACCTTCTCTCAGGTATCCTGTTGTTGGAGGCTGTTTGCTCATTTCCCGGCCACCCAGACTCCCAAAAATAATCACTCAGAAGCTGTATTACTTAAATCACTGCTTGCCCAATCACTTAAGCATATTGCTAGCTACCTCTTCCTCTAGTATTTACCATTTCCATTATTTTATATTTTCCCACCAGGATCATGACCTACCGGCAAGGTTCCAGCTGGCAGCTTGCTTCTTTCTGCTCTGGAGGCTACAGTGCATCTCTTTGACCCCGCCTACTCTCTCTCTATATCTTTTCCAGCCTGGCTATATTCTGTTAAGCCATTGGCTGAAAGAAACTTCTTTTTTCATTAACCAATAAAAGCAACACATACACAGAAGGGCCTCCCACACCTGTGTCCTGCTGTGAGACTGAGTCATGGAGATCCTAAGGTGACACAAATGTTTTATGTTGCGGGTTTTGATAGATTTAAGTGACACAAAATTAAGGCTTTGTTTCCCAAAACAAATGTAGAATACAAAATAATAAATAGAAGTCCTAAGGGAGAAAGTGTTCTTCATGCTGAAGTAGGATCATTTTCACTAACTGCAGAGTGGTAGGAAGGATCACTAGGTGTTTCTTGAGCACAGGAGACCTCACAGTCTATTCCCACAGTCCCTTGGATCCAACTCAGGTTGTCATGCTTGACAGCAAGCACATTTACCTAACCTACCTCACAGCTCCTAATAATTTATTTTATATTTAATGTATTTTCAATACACTTTTTTTGAATAAATCTTTGTGCAATTATTACAGAATAAGACACTTTAAGGATTTTTCTCTAGAATATTTCTATTGCTTCTGAAAGTATTTACTGTATTTCAGTGTGAAGATGTTTTACTTAACTAATCGCTAATTCAAATTCACACAAATATATATTTCAAAGAATCTAGTAAATCTTTTCTTTGCAAACTGATTTTAAACATGGATATAAAAGTACACAAAGAAAAGTATTATTTTTGTAAAAATATGCTAGTGTCTTCATAGGTAAGGTATTATACTTTGTATGCTATTCATTTACTAAGAATTTGCTTAAAATATTCATATAACTATGACAACTTTCCTAATTTACATTTTCCGAGAAATTTCTTTGAGAAAAACTATTAGTTTTCAGCTGGGCGGATCTCTGTGAGTTCAAGGCCAGCCTGGTCTACATCAGCTAGTTATAGGACAGGCACCAAAGCTGCAGAAATACCTTGTCTTGGAAAAAGAAAAAGCAAAAAGAACAAAACCACAACAACAGCAAAAAGAACCCCTTTTTGTTTTCTTGGAATATTACATACTATGAGGATTGACAATTCTGTGAATACTGAATTTTTTGCTACTTACTTTACTATATTTTTATCAATTTATTGAGGGAAATATGTAAAAGTGTGTCACAAAAGTGCAAGGTTTAACATTAGTGAACTATTTAAGTACCATTTCAAATTAATCTGAATATCATATTTTCTTGTATTAGGCAACTAAAAACACAGAGGCTTATATGAAGTGATTCATTCATTCTAACATGAAAATACTGTATTTCATTACATTATTATGAGAAGGAAAGTCACATGGTAATAAATTGGCTATAAATATTGGCACTCTGGAGAATTTCTATTGATTCTATATTACTTAGCAATAACTCATATACCTAATTGTGTTAAAATATCTTTATATTTCTCATTCCTGTCAAAAATTCCTGAAACAAACATCCCAAAATGAAATTCAAAACCAATACACTGAAAACAAAAATAGATGTAAAGTTATTTAATATTCTTGCACTCTGTGGTACTGGAAAGACAGCCAGGTAGCTAATAGCAATTGTTGTTCTTCCTGAGAAACTGAATTCAGCCTCTTTGATGATATCTTGTTTGTACAAGATATAAAGCTTGCCTGAAAATCAGAGGGCAAAGCTAGCCAGTAGCTAATCATAGAGGTCTGGAGGTCTGTACAGACAGACAAGAAGGGATATGGCTGGACTGAGAAAGTGATCAGGCCAGAGGAGACAGGAACTCACTCTGTTTTCTGCTGGGAGGTCTAGAGGAAAGGTGGTAGTGGTTTTGCTCCTTTGTCTCTCTGATCTCTCAGCATTTTCCCCCATATATGACTCTGGGCTTTTATTACTTAGACCTATTAGAACTAGTGCTACACACTGGCATCCAAATTAAAGGCACAAATTCATGAAAAAGCTGCTTGCTTGTGGCTTTGCATCCACTGGCGCAGGTCAGAGCTGCACTTAGGGCTCCCGCCAGGGAGTCATTGTCCCACAAGGCTAGGTTCTCTTTTCTTTTTTCCCTAAGCCTCTAAGCAAGTTTGGAATTTTTGTTGTTGTTGTTACTGTTGCAGCCTCTCACCAACAAACTCCACAGACCTAAGCTCCACAGCACCTAGGCTCTAAATGCCAAAGGACTTATGAGACTATTAACTAATGAACAATTAGTAAAAACAAAATGAATCACTAGGAAGTGATGGTAAGATCTCTGTATCTATTTCATCCTTCCTTCATCTTCTATTGAGCCTTTTTGAATTTAACTGCATGCTGCTGTACATCACTTAGATACACCAAAGCTTCTCCTACCCTTATTTAAACAAATCCCAATCAATTTTTTTTAAAACTCATCCTCAGACCCAGTAAATTGACTATCAAAAATTTGCCCCTCTTATGGCTTAGCAGCACTTGTATTTCTGTATTATTTCCATTCTCTGAAACTCATGAGGAGTCAGTTGACAATAACCATGTCTATATATATATATATATATATATATATATATATATATATATATATATATATAGTATTAAAATTGGTTCTATCTATCCTCATATCCCACAGTCCAATGAGCCAACTGTGATAGGCTCTTTCATTGCTTGTTTGAAAGTCTTTCTTTATTGAAGAGTTGGATAGCTAGAACAAACCCTTACTAATATGTTCCCTCGAATGTAGCCAATGTAGAGGATCCTATCTGCATAATTAATCGGAATTTTCCATTTCCTTGTATGAACATTTGAACATGAGGAGAATATCTTCTACCATATTGTCCTTATTTCTTTTTCTCAATCTTTTCAAATTTTAACATCCCAAGAAGGACTCTTTGACATGGTTTTGTGCTGTATCTGCTCTAACTTTAGGCCTTCAAGATTTCAGAATTACCAAACAAGTACCTCTATTTCTTCTTGGTTTCTACTTCCATTTCCAAATAAGAGGCTAACATACAGGTTAGCATTATCTCTTTACCATTGTAACTACCCCTATCTTAAACAAGTTCCTTATATGTAGGAAGTTGAGTCTGTTTCATGTTACCACCCTTCATAAGGCCAAATACCTGAAAACAATAGCCTGCTTAAAATATTTGCTTATAAACTGAATTTTCAGAGACAATAATGCATTATTGAATTCATCAACTACTTGGGTCTTGACTGTTCTACCTCTATAGACCCTATTAAAAGGACATCTAGTACACCATACCAAGTAAAGGAAGGGAGCCATATTGTGATTCCCCTCCAAGAAGGTCTACTCAGTTTGACCTTGATTAAAAGCATAATTCCCATCTCACAAAACTTGTAGTCAGCATGACACCAAGGAGATATATTAGTGTGTATCACATAGAGAAAGGTAGCCATATCTGTGTTTCTCCCCAAATCATTTCACACTCCATGATATTTTAATGTCTCAGTCCCCATTAAAGGGAACATGCAATGCCTCTTCCATGAGATAATTTGGTTTTGTTGGTTTCTGTTTAGGTGTCAGTTTGTGATTGTGATATTGATTCTGGTGATACAGAAACAAATGTCTATTTATCAAAGATAGTGAAACATTGACACAGCAAATTAATGATAGTACAAAAGTCCATTTTGGTGACCCAATGAGTTTAATTTTGTTACCTACAGGAATATGGGTCAGGAGTTGTAGACACCTAAACTGTGGCAATTCCACCAAAACCCCTACCTGAGCATAAGTGACCACTCACAAAGACCAGAAATCAGCAATCCATGCACTATTTGCAGGTAGCTCAACAGGTAAGAATGTTTCCTTTTCAATAGTTCTTTTTGCTTACATAATGTTTGAGAGGAAGGGTTTTATGAATCAGGTAATTTCAGGAACTTCTGGAAACTCTGCCTAAGTTTTGCAGAGACTTCCTTTAGGATACAGTGAGTCTTAATGAGCTTCACTCAATGATGAAAGATGTCATTTTGAAGGAAGTTTCTTCTCAGTATCACATGTCTAGATTTTCAAATGTGATTTTGCATTCATAGTTTTACATGTTTTCACACATAAAATAAAAACAACACCAAATTATATTTATTTTGTAGGAAACTAACCCATTTCAAAGACAAAAGGAAAATAATTCCTAACCCATCCTTGTTTAGGAATGCTTCTCAATAGTTTTCCAATTATTTAAACAATTTCAATTTTACCCTTTAAGCTTTAAATGCATCTCAACTCATCATTCTGCTCTGTAAGCTTCAGATGAATTTTATTCAAACTTTTATTTAGGGGCTCTGTGTATATAGATAATTATAATTATTATTTCAATTAAGATAATTATATTTAATACATCATATTCTCTTGTGTATCACAGTCGGCCCTTGGAAAGATTGTCTTTTTACTTGTGTAGAATTCACACCCAGCTTTAAAGTGCATCAAAGAAGAGAAATCAGCCCATATCCCTGAATACTGTGTTTAAACATCTGTATCTATGCAAAAATACAAATGTTTGAAATTGACCATTTATATACTTATATTTTGTATTTTTGTTTCCTAAAAGAAAAATTGGGGTTAGGAATCTACATATAGCAGAGTAAGCAAATGTCTAATTGGGCATTACTCTGTAGGATTTATCATAATACCGTGAATATAACTGTTAAATTTGTATATTTTATTTCTTTACAGACCACTTAGGGTAAATTATTGCAAATAATTTTAAAAATCTATGAAAGCATTGCTATTGCCATGGAAAATAATTATGAAATACAAATAAGAAGCAAGAGAGGTGAAACGCTTATGACTTATGTAATACAAAGAGAAAGTAAATGGGTTGGCAATATACTCTGAAAGGTGTTATCCAATAGCATTATTAAATGCATAAAATATACACTTAATTTTAAAGAAAACACTTGCTCATTCATTAAGTACACAGTTTATTTTCAAATAAATACCTTACTGAAATTAGATATATAGATATAAATCCTTAAGACAGAAGATTGATATTAATCTTATTCATTCATATTAATTTCCATTGACTTTTATTTCATAACATTTCATCACATTTATTCTATTCCCTCTGAGTGATTGCTATTATACTGCTAATCTATAAAATGAGGACATGTAGTAAAAATTTTAAATTCTTCGTGAACCTATAGTTAACCATTTTTAAATAGTGAAAAATAGAAAAAGTAGAGAAATTGACCAGATGCGCTTGTCCAAAATACAATCAGTACTACATTGTGATGCTAAAATTTATTATATTTGCCATCCATGTCTGCCACAATAATTATTTAGATATAATATTTCAGTAGTTATAATCTTTTCTTTTTCATTTGGAGCATTTTGGCATTTTGATATGTGAAATACCATAGCAGATATAATACTGTTGTGCCCAAGTGGAGATACCCCTAGAGAGACCACCGGAATCCAGTCACGTCCAGCATGCAAAAACAAGGTTTAATTCTTTCCAGCTAGCTGGGAGTTCTCCCGTACATACAAACACAGCGCAGTAGGGAGAGCTCCCGTTCCTCATTTGGGATTGACATATATAGGCAAAAACCGCAAGCCAGGTTTACTTAGGGTCAAGGGGGTTGGTTTTGCTGAGTACAGGGCACGGACTACTTCTGCAGTACAGGGTAAGGACTACTTCTGCTTCTGTGCATTTCCCCTCCCTCTCTCCCAAGCAGTTATTTTTGCTCTTGTCTAGGGCACAAAGCTGGGTGTTGACAGGGGGCCAGCTGCTAGGGTCAGGTGGTCTGCACTTTTGCAAAGGTTCCTGTTTCCAGCTACTCATGATGCTGCAAAGTGATCATGGCATGTGTCTTAACCAGCTCTTAACCAAGAAAAGCTTTTTAAAATGTTTTATGTCCTTACAATACACATAAATGCATTAAGAAAAAAAATGAAAATGCAAATTTCAGAATTATCTCTAAAAGGTATTTCCCATGCAACCCAAGCTAACTCATGAACACATGGTCTTTCTACCTTTTTTCACAAGGTCAAGGATTACAAAAGCATGCCAATATGTCAGGTTCTCATTTATTGAAGGTATTTTTTAATTATCAGGAGAAAAATAGTAAACTTATAGAAACATAAAGCTGGGAGTATATCTATCCTAGTAAGCATCTTGCAACACTTTATCCTTCACTGTGTTACCACAATCATAGAAGACACATGATTTGTTTCCCTGAACAAATAAATCTCACATGGATCATGATTTTCAATACTAGAAGCAGTCAGGCAAGTCATCAAAATTTTAAGTAATATCATATATTGAACCTTTAAATAAATTATAAATTTTATAAAGAATTTTAAAAACATTTTTAAATAAGATGCTCTCTTTCCCTTTCTTTCTCTTCCAAATTTTCATGCAAAGCATGATGCTATGTTCTTGTCATGTGTTTTTGGACCTACCTATGCTATAAACTACCTATTAGTATTTTTGTTTTGTTTTATTTTGTGTTTTTTTTTTTGACTGATACTTTTGTGGAGTACTTGTTAGGTTATAATTAAACTTTTATTTTGTTCTGAAATTTGGTCTTGGTATTGTAGCAGTGATGAAGCTTTTTGTAGAATGAATATAGAAGTATAAAGTCAATATCCCCATTATTGTTGAGGACTGTCAGGACTGTGAGAATGTTAACTTTACTTCTTGGCTAATGAGTGATTTATGAGATTTCTGTACTCCGAGGTAACCACATTCTTTTCCTAACTGCTACATTGCAAAGCAAGTTTTTTCTAAAAAGCTCATTCTTAAGTATGGCAAATTATATTTCACTTCCCTTTTTTATAACAGTGCTGACTGGGTTGTTTCTTTTTGAATTTGAACAAAACATCCAAATATGTCCTCTAACTCACATACACACACATTTACAATTATTTCCTACATAGTTATGTCTATATCATGTTAAATGTGACTTTATACTGGTATCTTCAACTCTAATCAAGCAACTCATGATTTTTGCTTACTTTTCCCCTTGTCTTTTCTACAACCTGTTTATTATAATATGAAAAGTGAAGAACAATTGCTACAAGTCATCCCAAGTATATATACTTTTTGACATAGCTTTATTGTTTAGTTTTGTGCATCAAGTAGACAAGGCTAATTGATGTGCAGATAGCTCATGAAATACAGGCATCACTAGAAAACATTATTTTGAGTGAGGTAACCCAGACACAGAAAGACAATTATCACATGTGCTCATTCATAAGTGGTTTTTAAACATAAAGCAAAGAAAACCAGTCTACGAATCACAATCCCAGAGAACTTAGACAACAATGAGGACCCTAAGAGAGACATACATTGATCTAATCTACATGGGAAATAGAAAAAGACATTGGGAGCATGGAGACCTTGGGAGAAGGTTGAAGGGGAGGGGAGAGGCAGGGAGAAGAGCGGAGAAAAATGTAGAGCTCAATAAAAATCAATTAAAAATAAAAAAAAAGAAATACAGGCATCACAGCTAACAAGTTTGTGGGGGAGAGGGGGCTTTGAATCAGTAAACTTGAGGCATAAAAAGAGCCCTGCCCAATATCAACATAAACTATCTATACCACTGGAAACCTAACAAGAGCAAAGAACAGAAGGAAGAAGTATTAGGCCCTGAGCTGGAACATACATATTCTGCTCTTGCACATGAGTATCTCTGGTTCTTAGGCCTTCCTGGTTTCTAAACTTGAAGACAAGAGATCAGAGGACTTCTTGGTCTGTTTAATAGAAATCACATGCTTGAGTTCATAAAATTGATAATTAAATACATGTTTAAAACACACATGGGTTTGGTTATTCTGGAAATCGCAATTCAGCATCTCCAATTCTGAATAGTAGTCCTAATTTAATCTAATTCCTCTTTAGGGTCTTTTTTAAAATCAGTAAATTTATGAATGGTGGGGACATTATTGCCATTTTTGTGCTTTATGGGTTTAATAGCTCTGTTTGAGTAATTTAGCTATAATAGCAAATATTTAAAAGTAGAACTCTACACAAATGAACTATTTAAATAAATCATAATACATTTTTCTAAATATGGATTTCACCCTAAGTCCTTACTGTGTGGTTTATGCACTAATGCATCTCTACTTGTTGTCTGCTGGTGGAACAAATTCTTGCTGAAACAAGTTAGAAAGAGATATATTTTGTCTCATGATTTCAGAGGTTTCAGATCTTCATAGAGGGTAGGGCAAGGCAAACGAGAGCAGCTCACATCATACTTCATACATTTGTTCATCACCTTCATTGCTTTGAAAATAGGCAATATATACAATAATATATGGCATATAATGTAAGAATATAAATAGTTATTTTGTTTCATGATGGATATATTTTAAAGACTTTACAAGAAACAGAAACTGCCTTGAAAGGGGAATTGTAGATCGTCATATCCAGAAAATTGGGGCCATTAAGGGACAGATAATTCTTACCTTAAAGGGGAAATTATCATCTTATTGTAGATCTAAATTATCCTTAAATATTTGCCCTAGAAAAAAAGTCCCAATTAAGTCTATAGTTTTCACTCTTATGATAATATTTCAAAAAAGAGTATACTGACTCCAGCTTAAGATAAAGCTAAGGGTGCAGTAGCTAGTAACATTTTCAATTAAGTCACATGATTGTAGGAAAAGCAAAAACACAAACACAAATTTGGCT
>PVIU01025633.1:0-23373 GCA_004026605.1 Ondatra zibethicus
TTGGAACACTGGACTGAGCTCCCAAGGCCCAGTTGAAGAGCAGAAGGAGGGAGAAGATGAACACAGAAGTCAGAACCACAAGGGATTCGTCCACCCATTGAGATGGTGTGCCTGATCTAGTGGGAGCTCACCAAGGCCAGCTGGACTGGGACTGAACGAGCATGTGATCGAAACAGACTCTCTGACTATGACTGACAATTGGGACTGACTGAGAAGCCAATGATAATGGCACTGGGATTTGATTCTACTGCATGTACTGGCTTTTTGGGATCATAGTTAGTTTGGATTCACACCTTCCTAGGCCTGGATGGAGGCGAGAGGGCCTTGGGCTTCCCACAGGGCAGGGTAACCTGCCCTCTCTTAGGACTGGAGGGGAAAAGGGGAGGGGGGAGTGGGGAAGCGGGAGGGAAATGGGAGGAGCGGAAGAGGTGGAAATTTTGAATGGTACTATTTATAATGCAATAACAAAAAATTAAATGTGAAAAAAAAATCCCACCAAATAATCTGATTTAAAACGGGGTGTAGATCTACATGTAGAATTCTTAATAGGAGAAATCTCAAATAGATGCTAAACACTTAAAGAAATGCTCAGCATTATTAACCATTAGGGAAATGCAAATCGAAACTATTTTAAGGTTCCATCTTACATTGTCAGATGGCTAAAATCAATAACCGAGAATCAAAAAGTAGGTTGCTCAAGGACCTGGGGTAAACCAAACATTTTTCTGGTACAAAGAGAAAAAATAAAAGGTGTTTGCTGTAGTATTTGCAGAAGATAAAGGATGTTGCTAACAGAAATGTTTAACAATTGAGGCATTTATAAAGGTACTGGAGATATATAAATATATCTTATATATTTTATGTTTATATTTAAACATGTATAATATATATTCAGCTTAATTTTATATATAAGTATATATTTAAAAATATCAGGCATTACCACATTTGGGACAGTTTAATTAATGTTATATACATAACATGAAAATCACCACATACCGTTTGTAGAAACTTGATGTCATCAAAAAAGAAAAAATATCACATATTTCATTACATATGTTGGTTCACAGACTTTATATATATTAAATCATTAATACAGGGTTTCTTGTAGCCAAGGCTGGCCTCTTACTCATTATGTAGCTTAGACTGTTGTTGGACTCCACCTTCCAGGTGCTAGGCTTACAGATTTTTTATATGTTTGAATTGAATAAATAGCATCTCATTATATATGTACTCATATTAGATACCATCTCAAGGAAAATTTATAAAAAGTGACTAAAACACAAAACAAAAAAGTAAATTCACTAAATATTGTCCTATTAATATTCATCCCTCCTCTTCTTTCACCTCCTCCTATTCTTCTGCCTGTTCCTATTCTATTCCTCCTCCTTCTTCTTTAGGATTAATCCAGTGACTTAGTGCTTTAAAAACCTTTTCAAAATCTGTGGAAACTTTTCGTCTAGTTCCTTTCTGTAGAAGAAGATAACTAGTTCTAAGTCTTGGCTTTGTGTCTGAATGACTCTACCAAGTTGGAACATAGTGAATTACAGAGAATAGAATTTGTCGTGCAAATGCAGTAAACAGTACAAGGCAGATTAATAGACCAAAATATGAGAGTCATCCAGGAAAAGAGATATATATGGATATATTTCATATATATGTATATATACATATATATATGGAAGCAAATTGTGGCTCTGTAATAAAGCAAATAGTCATCGGATAACTTTTTTATTTTACAGGCAGAGGTTAAGGATAACTGTTTTTCAAAGAACAAGCATTCCTTCATTTCAATTAACCTTATAAAGCAGTCAATAAATTTATATCTTTGAAAAATATATCTGGCAACTATGATGGCAGAAATTGTTTTAAAGGAAAATTTTATTAAGACAAATAGAGACTTGGGCCGAGTTTAATTGTCAATCAAGTTTATGATTCAATCATGTAAAAAATGAGGTTCTGATGGCATGCCCCTGTTCCAAAATGACAACTCTTCAATGTTTTACAATGTATCACACAAG
Source organism: Ondatra zibethicus (assembly GCA_004026605.1). Taxonomy (NCBI): domain Eukaryota; kingdom Metazoa; phylum Chordata; class Mammalia; order Rodentia; family Cricetidae; genus Ondatra; species Ondatra zibethicus. Next base: position 2,019 of record PVIU01025633.1, read on the forward strand.
GACTATCAGGCTGTATTTCAAAGAGCAAGATGTCCTACAGTAAGGCAAGTTATACTATTCCATGAAAGAACTATTGCAGAATACCTTAATTATTAAATTAACAATTTAGAAACCTGACACAACTGTAATTTTTGGTTCATCTAATTGAATATATATTTATTATAATAGTTATTTGGGGATATTCTTTGCCCCTACTTAATGATAGCAATGTTTTCATAAGGTAAAGTTATTTTCAAATCTCATTGGAAATTGAAAAATAAGTTGAATACACATACACAGGAAAGAAATAAATATGGACAAAGTTAAATCATATATTTTATAATTACATACTCTTTCTATGAAGAACATTAGTATAATCAGAAATAGAATAACCAGTTCTAGAAAAACTACAAAATCTCAACTAAAAGCATAACTTTTCAAGAAAAAAAAACATGGAAATCTTCTGTACAAATTTGACCCTCAAAAGACAAGTCTCAAGATTAATATCTATTTGTAAAATATTTAAAGAATCATGTTATAATTAAGATATTCTCCATTATAGAGAAGCATTACTTTTTAATGAGTGTTAAAGACTACAATTAATTCATAAAATAGAATGGAATCTTTAGAAAATCAACATATCTGGGCTAAATCTCATTATATATCCACTTTTTAACAAGGCTACTCAGAATTTAAAGATATAAAACATGATTTGCAGTTCAGTTGCAAAAGTTTATTAAGGTTAAGACAAGAATTAATACAGGTCTTAAGAAAAATGGTGTTCTATTCTACAGTAGCAGAAAGTTAACAATATTCCTAGAGACAGAAGACACTAGAGAGAAGTATTCTGGAACTTCATTTAAATATTAACAAGTTGAAGTTTCAGTAGATTGTGCTCACGGGATCTGTTCAAGGGCGGTTGGTTGATCAGTTTAAAGCTAGTTTTAATTCATCTCTAGATACTCAATGTTGTTTTATTGTATTATGTGAGGATTTGAAGACCAGGATATTGTACCCTTAAAAACTATGAAATTTACCCATAACACATTAAGTTTAAAATGAAAATGTTCATTCATACCAGATGCTGGTTTTACTTAAATCTGTTCCTGACAAAAGAGAAAGAAAATGAGATAAAAGAAGGGTTGAAACAACTTTCCATTGGTTTCATGCTGCTGGGGCAGGTTCAGTTGATGGAAACCTCTTCAAGGAGTTTTCTCTAAGTATCTAGAAGGCAGTGTGACAGTATATAGGATGATTTCCATTATAAGTAATAACATCGGATATGTAAGGGGCCACTATGGTGCTACACTACAGAAGAACAACTAGAATTCAATCTATGCTATAAGATTACAATATCAACATTACTGGAATTTCCCTTTATCATATTTAAAATAGAATGATACATTCTTTGCATATTACTTTATGCACTTAATGCATTTTAGAAGAATATCCCTTTGCAGGGTAAATAGCTTCATTTGGATTCAAATGTGGTAATGATGATATGTGTCCTGCTCTGAGAGGTTTCACAGACTTGGGAGAAAATAAAGGGAGAACAACTCTCATTGTTGTGGTTAATTTTAATTGTCAAATGAATTGGATTGAGAATACCTTAGGAAATAAATAAAGTACATTCCCCCATGCATTCCCAGAAATGATTAGATGATGAAGTCTCCCACCTAATAAAAAAGCCAGTTCCTTGACATGTTATTGTATGATGACTTCCTTGAGATTAAGTTAAAGGTGGGGTGTGAGGCCTAATTAGAAGATGCAGTTCCCAGAATATATCCTTGAGGTTGTATTTGGACTGAACCATCCTCCCTGGTTTCTCTCTATCATGTCATGACCAGTCACAATCACCACATTTCCACTTTTGTGATGTTCTCTAACATTGAAGGCCTACTAGTCATGCACTCAACCCCCTGAAAACTAAGAAGGTAAATAAATGTATTCTTACATAGCTTCTGTTGAGTATTGGGTTCTCAATAAGAATCTTTAAATTCTGAGTAGAGGGCAGGAAATAATGATTAAGAGATTAAGTGCACTAGCTGATCTTGCAGATGACCCAGGTTCAATTCCTAGCACTCACTAGCAGCTAACAACCATCTGTAACTCCAGTTTCAGAGAATCTGTGCCCCTTCTGATCTGCACCGGACTTCTGTGCACACTGAACATAGACACACATGCAGGAAGAATCCCCCCACACATAAAATATTTATTAAAGTACCTAAATGCTCTAAACCCAAAAGGTTAGAATGAATTAAACTACAAATCCATTGTGACAGGAGCACAGCTAAGCACTGCACAAATTCATCTGATAGTTAACTATAGATATGAAACAAAAATGCCCCAGAAGCACCCAAAACAGCAGAGACTGCTGACTTTTCTCTCATGACCCAAACAAATAGATGATAATTCCCTCTTGCTGAAGATATCACAGACCTTGGTTTTAGAATAGACAAGTCAGTCATGAACAGCCAGAAACTCTCTTCCTTTTAGCTAATGTTCATAGCCCTGGAAGGCACTGCTACTCAGACTTCCTGGGGCAAACGACATCTAAAGATGTAACCTGCCTCCTGGAAAAATGACCTGTTGGCTAAGAACTACCCATGGGTGCTATAGTGGCATGGGTGCTCTAGGGTAACCAACAAACCTCTAGTTGAATTTGAAGCCTCCATCATAGGAGGGAATCCTTACTTAGCACTGTAAATTTGAAGGAAAGAAATAAAATAAAATACAATATAAATTATACACAGAAGCCCTAGGCCCTAGGAGGAACCATATTGTTACTGTTTTCCTGAATCAGTGTCTCTCAACCTTCCCAATGTTGCCACACTTTAATACATTTCTTAATGTTGTGGTGACCCTCACCCAAAAAAATTATTTCATTGTTACTTCACAACTTTGATTTTGCTTCTGTTACACATTATAAATATATGTGCTTTCTGATGGTGTTAGGCAACCCCTGTAAAAGGGCCAGTCAGTCCCTCAATCTCAGAGGGGTCAAGATCTACACATTGAGTATCACTGTGCTAAATGTTCATGTTGGCAAATCGTTATCTAAAACTTTGTATTTGTATCCATAGATTATGCTGCTCTGCACCTTGGTCTGAAAAGCATCATAAACTGGACATTGTGCATTATACAGTGGATAATGTGAAACTAATGACTGCTCAAAGTGCTAAAAAGAAGTGACAGTGAATTGTTAAATCTTAGATGAGACATAGATCTCCCTGCCTTGCCCCACAGCTCAGCCTATATCATGAAAGAGGAAGCAGAAAGATATGAGAACCAGAGTACAAGTGCGGTTACTGTGAACAGACACCTGGGCATGACAGAGCTGTTGCCAATGTGAATCCTCAGCAGCTCTGGCTACTTGCACATGACCTTCACAATATCACTCAGTTGATATTCTAGCAGTAATGATAGTGGGGCTCCTGAGGTACCTCTGCAAGCAGAGGAGCTGTTGTTAGCTCATGGCTGCTAAGGAGGGAGGTGAGTATCACATTTTTCTGGAGATATGGCTACTGATAGGTGCCAATGTTCCAGTGGAATGAACAACTTCTTTGGGTATCATCGTTGAGTGGATGTGAAGTAGGGAGTGAGCTGTATTCGAGGAGCCTAAACAGATTTGCAGGGAATGGATGGAAAAGAACGTGATCCGATACATGTTTGTATATGTGAAAATTTCAAAGAATAAATTAGCAATTCTACTGATAATTAGAAATGCTTTTAATAAAAGCTGCCATTTAATTTGGGGTATTAAAGGGTGAGTTTTGTGTCAGTTTTTTAGGTGAGTTCATATGTTAAAAAATCAAAGGGACATAGTGACAGAATTTTGCAGGTATTGGAATAAAGATCTACTCAAAGACAGGAAGAACATTTAAAAATCGACATGGATATATCAAGTTCCCATATACAAACAGCAATGTACAAAATACTGACAATTTTGAAGATCATTCAGCAAAGAGAAAAAAAATGCACATAGCCCAGACAAAGCATACCATGATTTGCATAAGATAATCACACACACTATGTTCTTTTTCAAAGGGTACACTTATACTTATGCACCTGTATATTTTAGGGAGGAAATAAGTCAAATTAATAGCATTGTTTCCTTCTGAGGGCTGTAATGGGATAGAGTAATAACATTAGTTTTTTATGAGAATGGATTTGCACAATTCTTGTGTAATCAAAAACTAATTAAAATATTATGGATATTAAAGAGTACATTTATGTAAATAATCTACCTGCTTCCATATAGCCATGAGAAGAAATACTTTCTCATTTTTTGGTCTAATCATCTGGAATAATCTGTTTAATAATATGTTAATGTCTTGCTTCCTATCTGTGTTTCTTGAACACTTTCTGCTATGGTGTCTTCTCTTTGTTATGTCTTATTTGACAGGAATTACATTATAATGACAAAATATGCTAGATTGGTATTATTAAATCCCCCCCAGGCTAGAGATGTCCACTGTTTGGAATGTGGTGGCTTTATTTTTTTGTCTATGTGCAATTTTTGTCAGGTTTCAGAATTCCCCTTAATAGTAAAAACTGCAGGGAGAGGAAATGTGAACAGAAATGCAATTATCATACTGGGCTCTTGCCAAGACACCGGGATCAGTCCTCTGTCAAAAAGTGTGTGTGTGTGTCGGGGGGGGGATCTGTTTCAGGTGTGCAAGGTCAGGGCCTGCAGTTTGCATCTCATTAGACATCATGACCTCTGTCAGAGTCGAGGGTCACAGCAATGTGTTCTGAAGCTGACTGACAGTATGTAGGGAAAATTGAAGGGCTTGCTTATTCTATTCCCTAACTCCTCTCACTCTTTTAACTCTCCTCCTTTTCGAGTGGAGTCTGTCTGTTCAAGCACATTATTGCTTATGATATTCTGATGAAAGCAGGGGTATGTAGGTGGAAAGTGAAATATCCAGAGTGTATAGTAACAAAGAGGAAGATGTACAGAGGTTTCCTCTGCAGGTTGTGGGATGCATCCCTGCTGCTCCAAGACTCGTGTTGATGTGTAGAGCATGACAAGATGTATTTTTGAGTGGAGAAACAAATAGATCTGTGATGAAAAGGAATTGCATATCATCTTACCTACTGGTTCCATTTCTGTGAGTAGAAGAATGCTATGCTTAAAAGTGACTGAAAGAAGGGGCTCTCCTGATTCATACCCCTAAGTTGTGGTCTGCATGATGGAAAGTCACAGCAGAGGGATCCTGAGGCAGCTACCACAGCATCTTCAGAAAAGCGGCAGCATACCACCATTGCTTGTGTTCAACTCGTCTTCTTTATACATGTGCCAGAACCCAAGCCCAAGGAATATTGTCACCCACTTTCAGCATGAGTCTTCCTATTTCACTTAATCTAATCAATTATCCAATCAGTGTAATCCCTCACAGGCAAGCCAGAGGCTAAATAATTCCTCACACCTGCTTCTGAAGGTTTGCCCCCTGGGGGATTTCAGAGCCTGAGGAGTTGGTCACTAACACTAACCACCACCAACACACACACACACACACACACACACACACAATTTATTTTAATATGTTAAAATATTTAATAACTGTCGATACATCATTCTAAATAATACACATTTTCTTCATAGGTATATTTGCATTAGTTCAACCTTTAGTCCCTGACTTTCATCATGTCTTTGGATTAGTAAATGGCATACCCCCAAAAAATCACTCATAGCTTAGATGTTTCTCTTATTACAGTACTTTCTTATACTTGAAATGCTGACCACTAGTCAAAATGATTAATAAAATGGAATGTTTGTATGAGCAGAAAACTTGACTTTCTGGATTCCTGAGAGATGCACATGAAGGCATTTGTACTAATACAGCTTCGCCAGGTGCCCAGAGGTCTGCCATTGTCCAGTTTCTATCAGATTCTGGGAGGAATGCCTTATATGGCACTTCAAGCTGGCATTCTTTCTTTGTGTGCTATTAAAAGGAAAGTCTGGATACCAGCAACAGGGAGACATTTTGTGGCATAAATGCCAAAGGAATATTTAGACCAGAACATTTGCTAAACCATATGCTTTTACTATGCATGCTATTTTCATTTTCACAAAGATAGGGAAACTGTTCCGTACAGAATGATTCTGAGATTATGCCTTTTTAGGCATTGCTGTGACAATAAAATCCGACACACACACACATGCACGCACACACACACACACACACACACACACACACAGAGAGAGAGAGAGAGAGAGAGAGAGAGAGAGAGAGAGAGAGAGAGAGTCTGAGAGAGAATCTGAATAGTAACCCCACTCCAGCATACACACAGAGTACGGCTTCTGCAGCTCTGATGTTCACTGTGTCATACAAAGCTTTGACCACAAATATTTCCACACTGGTGTATAAGACTCTGGGGTCTGGAATAAGAAAAAAAAGAGGTGTTGGACCTTGGTTGTGTTACTTCCTATTTTTTTATGTTATCTTGCTTTAGGTAGAGCCCGGCAGTATCGTGGTGAGGAAACAAGTTTCTCTAACTTTGCATGTAACAGTGTCTACATGTGTAGAGGGTGAGGAAAGTTCCAGCTGGCTACACAGTGAGAAATAAGTCCATGCTGGGAGAAACATGAACCATAGCTCAAGAATATAGTTCTGAATATGACAGGAATGGCTAAGAAGAAAAGTAAAAAGAAATCAATCGACATGGAAGGAATAAATAACAAATCAGAAGCTGCCCTGAAATGATATTCTCGAGAAGTCATGCCTCTTTCTCAAGCTTTCTATATACACTGAGTATACAAATGACTGCAAGTTGATAATGCTTGAATTAGGAGTAAGATCATAATTAGCATAATGCTATGAATCATAATTAGCATAATGCTAAATATCTCTATTTCAAGTAGGCTACCCAGAAGCAAGACGATTGTATTAACAATTTCATTATAGCTGCACTGGAGGTGGAAGTTTTGTCTCTTGAAATTGGAGGAAGCAGATATTCAAGAACAATAACTTGAATTTTTTATTTTCACTAACTTATGGTAAAGACCAGATCAAACATAATATAGTATTTCACTTTGATTTTCAAAGGATATTTAAAGCTATGGAGTCACTAATGTGTTATGAAAGAACATCTATATCACTTGATTCTTGCTCCCTTGTTCATATGAAGCTGCTCATCTTTGTATATAAAGAGTATATTTTTCTTAGATAATCATGCTGGCAGTTCATAAAAGCAATATTCAAATTACTCAATTTTCTGTTTTCTCTCTAGGTAGGCTATGTTCTCTTCATTTGTGATATCTCCTATCATGTAGTCATGAAGAACATTGTAGATCTCTGTCTATACTGGGGACAGTATTGTAACTAGGTACTGTATTATAATCTCCTCATTCAATGTGTTAATTAAAATAATAATGTATATTTATCACATTACACAGAAAATGTTATAGGAAATAAATAATTAGAATCAAATGGAAGCCCAATTTGATAAAAAAATCTTAAAGGCTTGTTTATATTTATTAATATTTGTAGGTAGTTGCTATCCTTGATGTCAAACTCAATTTTATTATTTAGGTTAAAAATTCCAGCTCTATCTTTGTGGTAAAGTCTATACCTTAGGACCTTGCAGCAGATGCTCAACTGCATCCATCCACAGTCAGGAAGAGAGCATCAGGTACTGTACAGAATGGTATCAACTGAGAGCCTTCGCTGCTTTCCTCATGATGTGATTGGGAGCACGTTAAATAGTAAGACTGCTAAGGTAAAAAGTCTTCACTCCCTACAAGGATGTAGACTAGCAGTATGTTTCATCACCGATGGCATTTTCAGTGGTTGCTGCAGCAGTATTTCAAATTACCTCACTGCAAAATTTCAGAGAGATGGGGGAGACTGCTGAAGTCACTATCAGCAACTCATACATATGCGGACAGCAAAGAATATACTCACAATACTGCTCAGCTCCTTATCTACCCCTGTGTAGCCAATGAATGATGCCATCCATTGGGTTGTTCTTTCAACATTAATCAGTGTCATTAAAGCAATCCCTGTGGACGTCCTTAGAGATGCTGCTCAGTTGCATGTAGGTTGTATCATGTTGACAACCAAAATCAACCATGAAAACTCCTAAGCCCCAGTTTATGAAATTTTCTCTAATTAAATTATAATTATATAATTTCTCCCCTTTCTTCTTTCTAGTGTTTCCTATTTTCTTGCTCCCTCTCAAATTCATAACCGCTTTTCCTTCAAAAATATGTACAAATCTATACATAATCATATTAATACAACATGCTGAGTCTATTTAATGATGCTTGTATATATCTGTTTTTAGTGCTAAATGCTTATTTGGATAACTATATATGGGGTTCATCCAGGGAAAGAATTAGTCTCTCTCTAAAAGCGGCCCTTAATTGCCTGTAGTTTGTCATGTAGGGGTGGGAAGCTGTGAGTTGTCCCCTACTCACATTAGCATGTCAGTTGGTGGTGTCATTTATAGGCCTTATTGAAGAAAACATATTATTGACATTTTATGAGTATAGCTTCTATGTCATATCAGCTGAAGAGCTATTCCTCTGGTGCTTACAATCTTTCTACCCTTTCTTCTTCAATGTTCTCTGGACTTCAAATGCAGGGGTTGTGTCACAGACTGAGTCTTTCTTTAATTTCCTGTGAACATTTTTAAAATTATTTTTATTAAGCTCTACATTTTTCTCTTCTTCCCTCCCTACCTCTCCCCTCCCCTTCAACACTCTCCCAAGGTACCCATGCTCCCAATTTACTTAGGAGATCTTGTCTTTTTCTACTTCCCATGTAGATTAGATCTATGTATGTCTCTCTTAGGGTCCTCATTGTTGTCTAGGTTCTCTGGGATTGTGATTTGTTGGCTGGTTTTCTTTGCTTTATGTTTAAAAACCACTTATGAGTGAGTACATGTGATATTTGTCTTTCTGGGTCTGGGTTACCTCACTCAAAATAATGTTTTCTAGCTCCATCCATTTGCCTGCATAATTCAAGATGTCGTTATTCTTTTCTGCCGTGTAGTACTCCATTGTGCACCACATTAGTCACAGACTGAGACTTTCAATGGGATCTTTAACACCTCTTCAACAGTGCTTTAAAAACACATATCAAGCCAAAAATATTGGACCGTTATCTCCCAAAATCAGGTATCATTGTCAACATCATTTAATTGTGTAACTTAAATTCTTTGTTGCCACTCTATGTAATTTTGCATTTCAGTTTTTAATCATATTAAGATAAAGAGTAATGGGTGAACATTATAGTGATATTTTCACTTGTGTGTTTCTATCAGGAGTACAAATTTCATCAAATATGCACATACACTTCTTGCTGCAAAGAAGAAATAGCAACATGATTAGTTAAGTTTTTATTGCTAGTAATAGAAACAAGGAAAACTGAATATGAAACTTGATTCAGTGCAAGATATTACAATCATTAGTAGATAGAAATAATATTGAATCTTTTTTTCCATCAGTTTTGTGACACATCCTAAACAAATATCCTAATATAGAGATTGGGGTAGCATGCATTTCACTCTCATTACACATTACTAAATGAGAAATGGGATTGACTGCAATGTATCACACACAAAAAAAATCCTTTTCTCATAAGTTACTGCAAAGCTACCTACATTCTCTAGTGACTTTCTGACTGTAGTGCTGAATCCAGGCTGGAGAATTTATAGGTAGAAATTCAATTAGATTATGGTCTTCAGGGCTTTACACATAATTTATTCATTTTTCTCCTTCACATTTTCAAAGTAGTTTCATTTAAGCATTGCAGTACCTCAACTTTGAGAGTTTTATTATCATAGCATTTTCTTCATGAGATGTAAATGTGGTCTACTCATTTGGAAAACAATTTATGATGTTAAACCATCACTTACCTCAACAGAGCTCATGCGTTCTTTTCTTTTCTTAAAATCAATGACCCTATACTGACAGCAAGGATGCAAATGACACTCTTCTGTGATCAAAGAAAGATGATAGAGAGGCATAAAAATATGTAATCTCTTATTCTTATGGTAACTTATCTCTTTTTGTAATGTTTTACTTAGACTTGTCCCATTGTTAATTGCTGCATGTGTTTTAAAACATTGATATCATTTTGTTTTTACTGATGACTGTAGACAGTTCTCTAGCCTTAAAGTAGGATGGCAATCCATTCATCGCTGCTGCTCATCCTCTTCCTGGCATCCCCTGCTGCAGCCGGCTGCACTTTCACCGACCATCCATCCTGAGTTCTCTTCAGAGATTCCAGCCTTGCCACACAGTGACAAGCCTCAGTTGCTCTCTATAACCCCTTTATGCCTTCAAATCAGTACCACCTGGATAACTCTTACATGACCAAGTTCAGGTGCCAACAGGGGGTGCAACCTTGGCTGCCTTTGGAGCATGGCCTCTGTGTGTTGGCCCTGAGAAAGCAACTCCCAGGAGACTTCACCTCAGTGGTGCTGGTGTCTTCTGAACCCCATTTAATTCTTCAGGCCCAGCAGACCAACATTCATTGTTCCAGCAAAGCAAAGGTTTTACTTTAGTGGTTCTGGTCTCTTGTTAATTACAGTTGATTCTTTAGATCCAGCTGACCAGACACCACAGATTCTTTACACAAAAAGCCTAGTCTAGTGGTGCGGGATAATTGCCTGTATTCTGTCAATCATGATTTAAATAAATGCTGATTGGCCATTAGCCAGGATGTATAGGTGGGACAACCAGACAGGAAGTAGAGGCGGAGCAAGGAGAATAGGAGAATTCTGGGAAGCAGGAAGCTCTCTCAGAAGTCCTGCCCAGACCACCGAAGAAGCAGGATGTGACCTGCCCAGCTGAGAAAGGTACTGAGCCATGTGGCTGACATAGATAAGAATAATGGGCTATGTAAGTTACAAGAGCTAATAAGAAGCCTGAGCTAATGGGTCAATCAGTTTATAACCTAAAAAAAAAAAAAAAAAGTAGGATGGCAATTTTCTTCCCCACTGTGGTCTCCAATTCACTTCAGGAGCAGATTACTGCTTAGGACAGCTCATTTGCCTTTTAAACCCATTCTGGATTCAAATTTGTGATCCTCCTGCCTCAACTCCCTAGTGCAAAGAACAAAGTTGTGAGCATCCAAGTTTAATATCTTCTTTACAGAGAGAAAATTTAACTATGGTGACAGGAGACTTGGGCGAATAATCAAGACTCAACACAACTTCAACCCCAACGAGAAAAATCTTCTACTTTAGCAGAGTAACTGTTTTATTTATTTCTGTGTCAAGGAAATAATCATTCAAGATTTTATTTATGGAGTATTACACAAAGTAGTAATGGAAATTATAACCACATGGCAAATTCATAATGAATCGTGATTAAAAGTACATGTCTATCTAAATTAGGCTTCCTACATATATGGGATATTTAGGGAGAAGTCTACTAATGCTGTATTTCAAGAAAAAGGGGGTAGCAACTACTGTAGAAGCTAAAGCAAGGCAATCATGACTGATGAGAGGGTGAGTAGTAAGTAGTGAGAAAAGAAAGGAAGTCTGGAAAAATTTGTAACAACTCTCAGAACACAGGTTTGTATCTCATTTTATCCCAGTTTTTCCATTTTATGATAGAGATCCTTGTCTGTTACAAAAAGGAACACCCCTTAGTATTTCAACATATAGCTAATTATATGCAAAATTACTTATAGAAAAATGTTATCCAGGCATGGTGGTATATACCCAATACAAAGTCAATTCAGGCAACTTGTTGATGCAGTGTTAAGATTCAATATGGCTTGGACCCCCAGGTAGCCATTTTCTATCTCTCATATTTAACTCCTCCTTATCAGGCAAACCTACTTTATATAGATTGTTTCAAAGAAGTTTAAGTTCTATTTTTATATATTTTTAAAGAATCAGATGACAACACAATTTAAAAAAAGAAAACAAAAACAAAAAAAACTATGTAAAGAAATTTAAATTCTGAGGGGAAATGAGGAAGAGTAAGGACTCAAACACACATGTTCAGCCTTCAAGTAGGTGCATCTCAGAGTATAATGACCCAAGGTCAGAACTGAATGTCTGAAGACTCACAGTAAACATCTGGTGTCAGTGTGGTTCAAGATGGCAATGCTCATCTGGCCATTCTCCATAAAGATAGAACTTAGAGAATAATAGCATCAGTTATGAGAATGTAATTTGACACGTTTATTTCTGTATTCCATAGTTCATATCCCAGCCTGAATGTTATTTTCTACACAAACACACTGTCTACAACAGTCCTTGAATATGCTGTGCCAATGGGAGAGAAGTTGCAATAGAGAAGTGGACAAATGAAAGAGGAGCTACCAGAGGGGTTTCCAGGAGGACTGAGAGCACAGGGAGTGGTAGGCAGAGGATTCAAGGTGGATATTCCTGGAGAGCAACATATGATGCACTCTGAACCACTACACAAGAAGCTTGCATCACCTCTATTGGGTGAAAACCAGTGATTCCTTCAGCTACAGTTTTGAAACTCGATCCATTTTAAAAAGAAAGCACAGTAGGTGTTTTGAAATAGCTTGTGATTTAAATTTGTTCTTTCATATTTTCAGTGTTCAGGTTTAACCTAAATATGGGTGCAAGCATTATGTTTTTCTCCATGTCTTTGGTAAACACCACCTTTGTGATACTGCTGATGTGTGTCATGGATATCCTTGCGTCAATTGCCTACTCTTGTTCTTTCTGTCACTTAAACATCTAGGGAAGTAAGTTCACTGTTTCATATCCTCTGTCAACATGAGTCCCGCACTCCTCAAAAGAAACATGGCCTAGTGTCTCTTATACTAAGTTATCATTTTTTTCTACATGGCATGCAAATAAGTTTTTAAGTTTTTCGTAAAATTATTGTATATATTTTCTTTATCTGTATTTTCAAAACTCCAGAGAGTGATCTTAGATTGAAACATTATAATCCCAAGAGGAAATGCCACATTTACCAGGTTTTAATCGAGTTTATTTCCAGATACATTTCAATATAATGTATACTGGAGAAAAAATGGTACATAAGAATAGAACAAATTTAAAAAAAAATAAGGGTTTGCTCCAAAACTTAACTAGCATAGTTCCAGTGAATGGCTTTGTTCATGGACAATTTATTCATATCTAGATACATCAAACTGTTGAAAATAAAGCCAAACCTATTATGTGAAATGACAGAAACATTTTGCTTAGTTAGAGCTGTCATTTTATATTTCCTCTATCTCCTAACATATTGGGAGGTAATGCACTAGGTATAGATAATTAAATAATGGAATATTTCTCCCGAACTGGCTCTGCATTCACCAAGCACTTGAACTATGAAAGGGAATTTAGAACAGAGTCTGCTATGAGAAAAGTAACACTAACTAAAATGGGAATTGTTTCTCCATTCCCATGATTTCCTGGCGATGAGTGTCATTAATCCATCCAAACATTTGTGCCTGTGTTAGCATCCTAGGATGCCAATAGTAAATCTGCATAGAAAATTCAGTTAAGCAAAATAGAACTGAGATTTTATTGTGCTTAATGTCCAGTATTACCCATAAAGTTGCCCATTGATGGGCGTTATATTTGAGAGAGTAACTTGACACTGTAATGGTAACACTAGTGGTACACATCTAACAATATTAATAATGTGCTAGCATTTAATAGCAATGGAAAATGACCTAGATTGCAATCTAAAGACTACATAATACTTTTAATTTTAATAACAATCTTTTGATAGCAGTACTACGTATATTTCTATCTCAGAAGGAGTTTATTAAGTTGCCTGAAATTGCATAGCTAATAAGACCTACGCCAAGGAGTCAAACCCAGTCAGTCTAGTAAGACTGTAGTAAGTAGACTATAGCAATATCTATACCTTTCAATATCTGCCATTATGTCAAGCAGGCAGGATAATCTCTTCTTTAATTTAGGTGCAATAATTTAGTAACTCTTTCAGTCTAGCTTCCTCACAAAAGCAAGACCTCTTGTTCTTCCTAAAGCAAGAAAAAAACTCAATTATTGACTGTTCCCATGAGTGTGTTGAAGCTATATTGCCTTTGCAGAGAAAAGACAGCTTGGGTTCTGAAGAACCATGGAGCCACACAGTCACAAATCAGCCTGAGGCGACTGAATTGATTCAACAAGTTCCTAATTAAATAACTCACATCTTTTCTTAAAAGAAAACAAAAAGATTTTCAAGTCAATTCCAGGCAAGAGAAAGGGAGGTTTTCTCTGTGGTTAGTTGGAGAGAACATGGAGTAGGAGGGTCTTCTGTATTTGTATTGCTTTCATTGGTGAATAAAGAAAACTGCCTTGGCCTTCTGATAAGGCAGAAATCAGGTAGGTGGGGTAGACAGAACAGAATGCTAGGAGAGAGAGTCAGACATGCTGAATCTTTCCCGGTAAGCCATGACCTTGTGGTGATACACAGATTACTAGATATGGGTTAAAGCAAGATGTGAGAGTTAGCCAAGAAGAGGCTAGATAAAATGGGCAAGGCAGTGTTTTAAATGAATACAGTTTCTGTGTAATTATTTCGGTATAAGCTACTCACGCGACAGGAGCCGGGAGCCGGGCGGCGGGACACAGCCAAGGGTGGCTGGGACGACAAGCAGCCCGCCCTCTCATTACTACAAGTACATAAAATACAGGGGCGTTAGAATCTACAGAAGAGAAAAACAGAAAGAGGAACAAAAATGTGCATCAGAGCAGCAACACAAAGCAAATTTCTTAGATTTCACAGCCAAAAATTCCTGGCAAGCAAATAAATTTCTATATCATTCAAACAAGAGTGGTAAGTACACAACTACCTGTTTCTTGTCCAAAATGGAACTGCTGCTATGACCCTGAAAGATAATGCAGAGACGTGAACTACACAGCCATTTTCAGCTGTCTCTCAACAAATGTTGTACAATAAGATATTACCATTGCAAAGGTAATGATTATAACTTTTCCCCTGTGGTAAAAGTAAAAGCTCATAGAATGAAGCTATTGCCTCTTCTAGGTGTAAAGGCCATGACCTTTGTTGTCAGCATTTGAAAAAGACCAGCTGGTTTTCAGAGCAGTTAGGACATTTAGAATACATGCTGTGTACAGCCCTACTTGCTAGCAATGTAATTACTCTGTTTATTCATTTTAATGACCCCATAAAGGAGAATGAGATATGATGTCAGCACAGTACATGAAAAGAGCTTGTAAAGTAAGCATGACAATTTTTTAGAGCCAAATGTGAAGCTGGTGAACACATGAGCTAAGCTGTATTTGGGGCAGACTGTCTTACACGGATTCAGAAAACCAAACCAAAGTAGAAGCATTCATTCTCAGCAACCATCTTCTAGATCCCTAGGCTGGTACATGAAGCCATTAATTTTGATTGACAATGATATCTTGCTATTGTTTTGTATGTGGTTTATCTCTGCTCTTTTATATAGACCAAGCCACATAACTTCATAGCTTTAAACAAGGCAAACTTTTAGAAAATAGCAATTTTACCTTGATGTATTTTTTCTAAAAATCTAAGTACTGCACATGAGGAAAAACACAGCATTTGTGTTTCTAGGTCAGATTAGTTTGCTTACCATGGTTCTCCCCAGTTCTCTCCATCATTGCACATATGACATTATTTCATTTTTCTCCATGAATAAATGATTCTACGCATACATATGCCATACCCTCCGAACTTGTTTCTCTTTTTCAGTGATGATGCTTTTCTGTATTGGTATTTATCTTGTAGATTTAGACCAGGATATGCAAGCAAATGTCCACATTTTTCCCTTACATTCTTCTGACACAATATTTTTGAGTGTTGTTGTAGTTTGTTTTCTCAATACAGGCTCTCTCTATGTAACAGCTATGGCTATTCTGGAAGTTGCTTTTTTAAACTAGGTGCTGGCCTTGAGTTCACAGAGATCCACCTTCCCCACCTCCTGAGTGCTTGGAATAAGGGCATGATTCAACCATCAACTTTTTTTTACAAAGTTAAAGACACTTATTCCTATTTTCAAGTTTTAGAATGTTTTTCTATTTCTAATTTTTTCTCAACTTTTGTATCTACTCAGTGGGTACAAGTTTTGTACATCTGAAGATCTAACTATGTCACTATCCATCATTTAGACTTGAACATGCACATAGTCACAAAGACTTGAATTGCTTATAATATATCCAAGAGATAGAAACAGTGATAATAACAGCAGAATAAATAAATACAGTAGAGAAGCCATTCTATACTGACTTCCAAAACCAGATTTTAGAATGATGTAATAACATTTTCATATAATTTTAATCTTCTGTATCCACATTCATGTTCTATGCTCACACTCTCTATAGGGGAAATAAAAGCTGATATCATCATTTGAATTATACAAGTAAAATTTGAGTTGCACAGTGCTAAAAGATGTACTGGTATCTTGGGTACAGACAGGACCAAAAACTTCACTCCAGATATATAATATTGTTCATATATATTACAGTATAATCAATGTTTAAGTATCTGTGTGTGGTTCTCACAGACCCACAAACAAAATCACTACCCTTGATTTTACTGTTATTGACAAGTTCATGCCATTGGCTAATGACAAAACAATAGCCAAACAGCTACCACTAATCACTGCAAATGCTAATGTGGTATGATTAATTGAGTGACTATTCAGCACATTGATTATGATAGACCATAAGCAAAGGACCAATGGGGTGGGGTAGAAAGAAAGACAATGTATTTAAGTTAGCAAGCCTGAACTCAGAACGTTCAGGTCTGTTTGCATTGAATAATCCATAATTAACTTCACATTTCCTGGCAAAAATAACTGTGTTGAAAAAAGTTAATCATTCATTCCTTAAGGAAAGCGATGTGAGGACTTCACTATATATAGTCTGGAGGAGTCTAAAATCAAATCACTTTAATTCGCCCACTTTTCTTAGGCTTGCTCTTAACAGGAGAACCATAAACCTAGACTTTCAATAAAATCAGAGCCTTTTGATGTGGCCATTTATTTTTGAAAGGCTTTGTGTAGCATACCAATAGCTGCATTCTCTATTGATACACCATTCAATAAACTAGCCAGCCAGCCACATTTATTTTAAGGTTCAGGTTTAATTAAAAGATAAGGCCAGAGTGACAGAATGGCAAGGGAAAGATGGAGGCTGAATTTTTGTTGTTGGATATTACTGCAGAACAGCTGCATTTATTTTTAACTGATCCCCATCAATGCCAAATCAGACGGCAGCCTTCTTTTTCCAAGCAGCCACATCTGCCTCGTTGCCTGCTTCCTTCAGGAAATCACCATGTAGTTCTTTATTCTGACTTCAAAACCAGTGTGAGTGTGGTTTTGCCTCACAGAAATGCTGACAAATTGTGCACACAGAGTTAATTTTTCAAGTTGAAATGCATTCCTCAATTTAGCAATAATTAGGATGCATTAGTCTCCGTTTCAGGTGTTAGGGCTAACTAGTCCTGTTAACATGCAACAGGGATAAAAATGTAAGAGTAACTTCTTCAAACTCCAAAATTTTTTCATTGATCTGTGAGGCTTTCTAACCTACTGACCAAATGCTACTTTTACAGATGGAAAACAAAATTTCTGAGACAATTAAAATGTCATAAATACGGTTAATGGCACCTCTTGTTCTCCTAAAATTTTAGGTATTGTATATTCTAATTTAAAGCTGTTCTCAAGAAATACAAAACAGAAAGGGAGATAATTAAATCAAGGCAGGACAAACACTTGGGAACAGGATACTCTATTGGTGCTTAGACAGCAGACCAGCTAGTATTGGCTTTTATTGGGTCTTGTAGGACAATGGTTGGATCCTTGAAAGACTTCCTCGATCATTTTGCTTTTTTTTCCCAGGAATCATGAAAGTATGCTAGGCTGGACTGTGGGCTTAGGTGGTTTCTACACCAAGCTAATTCCCACAAGTTAGGGTACTTGCCTACAGAGTAAGATGTGGATAGTGTTACCCAGATTGCCTTTCATCATGTTAGGAGACAGAGGCAGATGTAAAAAGCCCAACTCTGAGGTTTGTAAGTTCTTACAAATCATGTCCCCAACCTGCTAGCTTTGGGAATCATGGGAGCAGATATTTAATTACTACCTCTAAAGTGCAACATTAAGTGTTAATGCTAATTAGTAATAACTCTGATGAAAATATAACATATAAGTAACTATACAGAAAGAAAATAATCTGAGTTGTTTGAAGGGTGTTGTTCACATGATTATATCTCCTTGCCTCATGGCCCAAGGTCTATGTCTTTTCATTAATGCTCAAGGTTAGTACTTCTCTCAGCTTACCTTCAGAGACAGTGCAGGCTTTCTGTAATGTAGAGTAAAAATTTGTGGAATAGATATCCTTCAGGCGTTCTAAGCGTTTCCTCTTCATGTCCTTCTGAAAGAACTTCAGGTAATCTGCACTGCACAAAAAGGCTTCAGAACATAGTTTATGTTCAGAGGAACATATATTAGGAAAGCAGGTAGCATGTACTTATTTCCAGGCACTGTAATGAATTACAGACAGACTGCATATGCCCCAAATCTTCCTAATGTACACTCCTCCTAAGAACTGGGAAGGAAGATACAGGAGAAACAGTGACTCACTAAATAAATTTTGTGCTCTGACCAAATCCTACATATTTGGCAAGATTATTTTATGAAATTAAATGATTTTCTTGAAATATAGTTAAAGACAAATTTAAAAATAAGAATCTCTTCTTACAAGACACCTATTAACGTGATGCATAATCTATAATTCATAAAATTAGGGCTGCCACTTGCAAGCATTCATCTACCCTTGCATATTTATCAAATAGGGTCCATTAATAAATTACAACCCAGTGAGAAGTTAAGGCTAATTATGTTTTAGGGTCTGTTTTGCTGCTTTAATTTAATAACAAAATACAGACATAGAAACAACCTAAGTGTATGCAATCTCCCCATCGAGGCGTTACTTTGTTCAGATATCATATGTCTTAGGTAAGCATTTGACAGCTGCTATATTGTAGTAAATTCATGATTGAATTATCTAGAAGCTACCTGTAGTTCTGGTAATCTATTATACTGGTTAAAGTGTAAGCCATTTGCCTTTATCATTTCTGACATCTGCACTACATACAGAAAAACAAAAGTGAGAGGAATTATTTTTCCCCTATGGTAGTGGTAGCAGAATGTGAGCCTGCAAACACAGTCTCAAGGTCAAGTAATTTCCTTTAGCCTGCATCTCTCACTGGCTCAATCCTGTCCTCTGTAGGATTTCAAGAGTAGTCAATAGACTGCATCCCATTCTTCTGGGTCGTAAATTCCAAGTAGACCCCCAAAATGTTTCTATCAAAATTATTGTCCTTATTTGTTTTGATAATTATTAATGTCAATCCCACTGTATCTAAATCATCATTGTGACTTGGGCCACTTAGGTGATGTGATGTCTCAATGGTTTCATATCTATTACATTGTACATACTAATGCTAGATTCAAGATCTGTCATTTTTTCTTTCTTTCGACTGTCCTTTCTGGAGCCTACTGTCTTCTCTCATCAGAAATACCTTAGAACTACTCTCTTTATGAGGTTCTCTTCCAGGGCTGTAGAGATGGCTCAGCCGCTAAAGGCTAGGCTCACAACCAAAAATATGAAGTTCTCTTCCTCCTCCTCTTCTAACTCTTTCAACTCTCCTGTTTCCTCTTGTATCTCTTCTTTCTCCTCCTTTTCCTCTTCCCTCCTCTATCTTCATCCCTTTCCTTTTATTTTCTTTGGTAAAATTGTACGACAAATGTCTGCTGAAGACATTCTCCCATTCATTCTTTCTAAGTGAGGGTTGTGTTTTCTCAGGAAAACACCTACAGCCAGGTATAGGTGGGAAAGCTTCTTTCTCACTTCTCAGTACCAGTCCTATAACAAAATATAATACACAGGCATTAAATCATATGCCATGAGGTATGTTAGCTGCGTATTTGAGACTGACTACATTTCTCTCGGGCACCAACTCCTTCACAGTAAAGGTTTATCAATCTGCTTGTTGTGTATTTCCCACCCTGTCTTTTATCCCAGTTTCTCACAGTTTTAAAAATCAGGTTCCTGTATTTTTCTTTCTTGTCTTCCTCTCTACAAGTGAGGAATAAACAGAATATGTGATTCTCTCCATTACATATTAGATGCTCGTTTTCATGGTCATTTGCCAAACAGCGTTTTTGCAGACTGCTTTTGTCCTTCATAGCACTCATTATATGTACACTACCTCACGACACACCTGTCTTCTTAACTTAGGACTTGATGACTGCCACATGTCCTGGCAGTGTTTCCGAATCACTTTCCCCAAACATGGCTGTATCCGCCATGTGCCTACTTCGTTCACTTTTATATCTATCCACTTTGATCCTATGACTCAGTCAGTAATGACTCATTCTCTTACATGTTGGATTATTTTCACCATTGTTGGTTTTGCCCACAATTTTATGTTGGAAACATGAAATATAGTTATGCTTTCTTCTTTTTCTCTGCACGACAGCCCCACCTTACTGCAGAAAAACACTGGTGTCATGGAAATATTCGAGGTCAGTGTATTAAATATAAAATGAGAACTCCTTGGTTCCAACCCTTCTATTATTTGTTAAGTCATTCCATTCTCCTATTCAATTCAAATATTTCCTATCAGCGTGGGACTTTGATTTCAAACAAGTAGAGGAAAACATACAAACAATACATTACTGCTGTATGCTTGAATTGGGTTGTTCTTCTGTATATGTGTTGCTTTATTAGTTGATGAATAAAGCTGTTTTGGTCAATGGCTTAGCAGAGTAAAGCCAGGCAGAAAATCTGAACAGAGAGAGAGAGTAGGCAGAGTCAAGGAGATGCCATGCTGCTAACTAAGGAGAAGGACATCAGAACCTTATGAGTAAACCATGAGCCTCATGGTAAAATACAAATTAAAAGAAATGGGTTAATTTAACATGTAAGAGCTAGAAACCTCCTCTTTCCCCCACCATCCTTAAGAGAGGGAAGGGTATCCTGTTCTGTGGGAAGTCCTCCCCTCTCCATCCCGGCCTAGGAAGGTGTGCATCCAAATAGACTAGGGTCCCAAAGAGCCAATACGTGCAGTAGAAACAGGTCCCAGTGCCACTATAAATGGCTTCTCAATCTGTCCCCATTGGCAGCCACATTCAGAGAGTCCGGTTTGATCACATGCTCGTTCAGTCCCTGTCCAGCTGGATTTGGTGAACTCCCATTAGAACAGGTACACTGTCTCAGTGAGTGGAGCAACCCCTCGCCGTCCTGACTTCCTTGCTCATCTTCTCCCTCCTTCTGCTCTTCAACTGGACCTTGGGGGCTTAGTCCATTGCTCTGATGTGGATGTGGGTCTCTGTCTCTATCTCCATCCATCGGACGAAATTTCTATGGTGATAATCAAGATATTCATCAGTGTGATAGTGGGGCAAGGCCAGTT
>PVIU01025634.1:0-23388 GCA_004026605.1 Ondatra zibethicus
CAGGATCCCTCAAACTCTGAGAAAGGGACCGGATGGAGAGCTCCAATTTAGATATTTATGCAATATTGAATAAAGGTTGTAATAAATATAAGCAATGATGCAATTCTAGGGAACTCACAGTTGTAATATCATTACCAAATTTAAAAGAAAGAGGAGAGTAATTATAAAATCCTAAAAACAGTAGACAGAAGGCTGCCTTTTGAAGAGTGATGCCTTTCAATTATGTTTCCCAGCCAAAAGTAGGATAATCTCAAAAAGAAGTAATTGTACTTGTTATTCTCTTAATATTATTCTGTAAACAAATTAGTGACTTTATTAAGGTATTTTAAATAAACTATAATTTCATTGATAGCATATTGGGGAAATTTTGAAAAGAAGTATAAGGAGTAGAACTAAGGGAGTCAAAGAAAGATATCCAAAGTATGGGTTTGATATAGAACAAAAGTTTACAAGATTAATATTCAGACAAAAGAGGCAGGATAATAATAAAATTTGCTACATATTTAGGCAGTCTCAAAATAATAAACTTTACCTTTAGATAAATCAGTAGATAGAGATACTTTTGTACTGACCTGTTGACCTGAGATGGAACTTTGGATCCAACAGCATGATGGAACAGAGGGAACACCTATGAGCTGCTCCACAGAGGGCCACAATGATTGCCTCTTTCCTCACTAAAATTTTGTAACTCTCAGCAGTAATGGGACATAAATGACTCCTATTAGCTGTTCAACACATGCTCAGAACTACCACTTCTTCTCTGACTATAACTGTGTAACGCTCGGCAGCAATGTGACAGAAGTGAGTCCTGTGAGATATTCTACAGGGACTTTGAATTGCTGCTTCTTCTCTGATTTCAGCTTTGCAAATCTCTTCCTCCCATCCCTTCTTCCTCATAGCCAGATGCTGGCCACTACTGCCATAATTCCCTGAAATGTATTCCATGCTCTGTGGTTTTTATGCAGTGATAGCATGCACTTTTACCCATTCTCTGCCAGGCTTTCTTTGCATTTTTTTGTGTTGATGAGGTTTTATTTACTGCTAATGCTCAGGAGTACGTGGTTTTATATGTGGATACTGTTATTTTAAGCAGATTAACTGTTAATGAAAACTACCTGTAGACTTTTGACTTTATATAAACTATATAAAAGTGAACTATACTATAAAATCGAGAGAAATTAGGAAAATTTTGTATATCATGGTTAATGTACTTGATTTCCTTTATCATTATCTATACGTAATAACAATCATATTTTGTGTTTCCTAAGTCCATCCAAAATAAGCAATAAATAAGCTTCTAATCATTTAAATAATTTCCTCTATTAATGTTCTTGCCTGTATCTCTCAGAAGGAATTGAAACTGCTGTACCTCTGTATGATAATAGAAACAGAACCTAAAATGTACAACTATTATGTTTTCTTTATTTTTTTTTAACTCTTGGGTTTTTGAGACAGGGTTTCTCTGTGTAACAGAAGTTGCTCTCCTGGAACTACCTCTTCTAGACTGTGCTGGCTTCAAACTCACAAAGATCCACCTGCCTCTGCCTCCCAAATGCTGGAATTAAAGGCGTGTGCCACTACATCCCAGCACCATTATGCTTTCTAATTATAAGCAGTAGTTTAGCTAATCGCACTGTTAGAAGTCACAGGATATGACAAAGAACATAATACATATTCACAAACATTCCATGAAAAATTCTGGTCATTGAATTAATTTCTATTTACAAACCTTACTAATGCCTAACAGAAATATATACATCTTTGCCATAAATAGCTTTTGCTCAACATTTTAGGTGGTACTCTTAAATTAATTAGTGAGATTAACTGGAAGGTTTGGGTCAAGATTGTCATTCATAGAGACTAATATGAACTGAGAACTAAATCAATGTTCATAATATTAGAACATTCATGATTGGTATGTGCATATTTAGGAAGAAACTCCTCTCTGTTTATTGTCCTAGGTTGAGTGAGTTACTGTAACTAGGTACCTTTAAAAATAATTTATGAATTACATTAAAACATTTTCTCTTTTAATAACATGCAAAATTAAACATAATAGGAAAATCAAGACTTGTTTATTTTTAAACCATAAATGGCATTTTACTGTTATTATTATACTAACTCTTAATAATGAATTTGATTTCCTCAAATTGATGAGGAAATTGCTGATTATGTGAGGTTTCCATATTTAGTAAAATGAATATTAATATAGTAAAATGATGAATTGCTAATATGGGACATTGAGCATGCAATCAACTATAAAATATCCTTCCTATAAAGACAAGAATTTATAGCAATAATTTTGAGCTCTACTCTATTTCTAATACCATCTACTGCAAAGATATAGGAAATTAAATAGCACTTCACAGTGGGCAATGATTATTTCTTAAAAACATGCTCATTTCATTGTTTTTGGAAAATAATTGAAGTACGTTATCATTATCAGCATTTTACTTTAAAATGTATTTCAGCAAGAGATTAAACAACAAAAGTTACGACAGTTTATATTCATGAGAAAATGCTGTTGAAAATATATAATTTAATTAATTAAGCTTTAGAGAATCAATTCTGTTTTCTAACCCCAATACTCAGGAATTATTTTACTTTTGGCTGTATTCTGAAAAATGTATTGGTGTTTTGCAGTATTTGATACTTTACAGCAAGCCTGTGTGCAATAAAATTCTGTTTACAATCATAAGTAAAGTACAATCATAAGTAAAGTACAATCATAAGTAAAGTCTTCATAATATGGAAGCTAAGCAACTGTTTTAGTTAGGGCTAACTAGTTACATATGTTTTGGAAAACTATTAACAAGTCTTAGAATGCAAATCTTTAAAAACTGGGGCAGGAAAACCAAATGGAAACAACAAAGCTTATTTTGTAATTACATATTGAGATAAATAAGCAAGAGCTCAAATTTGCCAAATTGCCGAGCTCAACCTGGGATGGTTTCTTGATTGCCTGGTTTTTAGGAAAACAGATTATCCTAGAGTTGACCAGCCCACAGTGGGCTTCTTGAGGCATGTGCATTATGGGAAGAAAGGTGGAGAGAACAGAAATAGAAAACGCTTGAGAAATTAGTGTTTATATCTTATCTGGTGAGAGAAACAATTTCTAAGGAAAGTGTCAGATAAAGATCCTAGGTGGAGAAGTCTTCCAATGAAAATATTTATGTTAAAATGTCAAGGAAACACGTGAAAATGCCTGGCTATGGGTGCCTCACCTCTAACTTCAACTCCCACATATTGTTCATTATTTAGATGTGTCAATTATAGGTGCAGGTAACAATTTGCTGCATAAAATTTTTTAGAGAAGACTTTTATTATTGTCTATGGTTAAGCCTGAAAATGCCATTATTTTCTTTTTCTGTTTATGTCAGAATACAGATACAGTGACTCATCTTGCTCCCTTCAAATATTATTTGTTTTACCCAAATATTTGTAGCTACATCCAGTAGTATCTTTTCAGAAGATGACATGAAGTCTCTTTACAGTAAAGGAGAAAGAACTCATCATATGAACATACCTCTTTGCCCATAAATGATATTTCCAACATGCCTGATTACATAATCCACTCTTAATTTCTCTTGTGACCATCACCAATTGTTCAAATCTATCTCTATTTGGATCTAACTCTAGTTTCCTTACAGCTCACTAAGTAATATTTGTTTATTCTTTCCAAGTTACATCCCGCTTTCTATTAAGTTTATTCTTTAAAAATGTTTTAATTTATCTCTTAAAACTGTAATACAATCAATTTCCCTCATTAAATTTTCTCTCAAAAATTTCTCTTCTTCCACTTTTCTGGCCTTTCAAGTTTAATAATAATTCTATATTTTACATATATCACTCTGTACTCACAGAAAACAGTAACTGATGTTAGCACTAAACCAATGTTAACAAGCATATCGAGATCATGATGTATTTTTTCAACCGAGTTGTCTCATGTTTTCTATAACAGTTTCATTATTCTGTCTACTTCCATGAACTCTGAACACATTTTTCCTTCTCAGATGAATTCCATTATTTGTCTTTTGTATTTTATTTTTCACTTTGTCTTTTTCTATGTTTTTTTTCAAACAAAAATAACCTAGCCAAAGTAAGTCTTAATTTACAAACCAATAGCTGCATTTCCAATACAAAATTGAATCTCCCATATATTAACCTCAAATCACTCCTCTACTGAGTATCTCAGTGTGTGAAATCATGGCTACCTACAGCCACTTATACACTTTTTTTCTCTATCTGAGCTGCTATTTAAAACTAAATATCTTGTGGTGGTATAATTTATAAGGAAAATATTAGTTCCCACAATTATGGAAATTAGACTTTCTATGGCCAAAGGACTAGTGGTCAATGTGGATCACTAGATTGGCTAACAAACTTGGGCTTAGTGTCCATTCATGGCTGTTTCCTGAATATCCTATAATTAGGCATGCTAAATGTCTTATTGGTACCAATTTGTTGCTAGAATTTCAGAAATTTCCTGAAAAGTTGCTTATTTTCAGGTTATATTATTATCTCAAAATTTATATTTTAATACCAGCAAAGAAACGCCTCATCAATAGAACTGATGAACTTGCCAGAGAGAGTGAGGGCTATAAGTGACCTTGCTTATTTGCCAAACTAAGGTCACCTGATAATGGCCACAAGGAATTAAATAAAGGTGGTTGAAAGGACCACAGCAAGACTGAGGCTGTTACAATTTGTTGAGAGCAATCAGATTTTTTTATACCCTTATCAGAAACAGATAATACTGGTGATTGACAAAAGCAATACATTTGTAGTTCCCAGAAGACAATGATGTTTGGAATCTTTACAAAGTTTACAATGTTAGTGTCTAAAACCAATTGTTCTGTCAAGTTTCCATGTTTTCTTGACTTCTATGGGAACACATACAGAAACACAAAGTGATCCCAATACTTCATTGCCTGAGGGAGTACACCAGTTTCTCAAGAACTTAAAAGCATATAGTTCCCCCAGGAGCTTTGGATTCTCAACTGCAAAACCTGTGATGCATACCTCTTAGTGAAGCTAGACCAGGTCAATTTTACAATGCCTAACAGAAGTCAAGGAGGAACAAAGCAGAAGCTTCGTTTCTCCATCTCCTTTTATGTGGGCCACCACCTGAAAGTGAGACCTATAATTATGGTTGACCACCCTGCATCAAAGTTCACATTAAGAAAATGTGAGCAGGCACTCACTGATCAGCAGTGAGGTAACAGTTGACTCCAGATGTAGTGAAGTGATAGCCAAGATTAACCATCACTTTACCCTAAAATGAAATGCAATTCTTTTACTTTTGAAATTTGCTTAGTGTATCATATTTAATATAACTAATTAATTTTTGCAAGTTAAATGAAATATTCTAAACAAAAATTCAAGCAAATATTTTTTCCTCATTTGAAATCAAATTCGACTGTGTTTTTTTCCTACTTCACTTGAGAGTAAAGTTAACATTTTATAACAAAAGCAGGCAAACAAAAATCAAACAAACAAGCCAAAAATAAAATTGGTAAATGTTTTTATTCTGTTTAGACAAGTGTTTCTTAACTGAGGACCATATATTATATTCTACAGCAATGCACAATCTACCTTTAAGAACGTTGTCCTTTTGATGTAGTATTTTACTTGAAAATGTGGAATAAACAAGTTTTAAAACTCTAGTACATACCTATAAGCCAAAATTATAGCAATGTTTCAGAAAATAATTTTATTCCATTTCCTGCCCCCTTGAAGGTCAAAAAACAGTGCTAATTTTCTCACTAATTTTTCGCGAAGTGTTAAGGTGAATGAGTTACTGACAACTGTAGAAAAAAACAAGTTTTAGAGTCCAGTAGCTTTTGGTTAAATATACCTATAGAGATGGTCAATTTCCTGCATAATTGGCCATAATTATGTCTTAAAGGCCCTTCAAAAGTCAAACCAATATTGTGTGCCCCAAAGCCATAGCATATATTATATCTTTAGCATGAGTCAGTATCTTTAGCATGAGTCAGTCGCAGGACCTATGGCTAAGTTAATAAATTCCTTCTTAATGACTATGTAAGGTAAGATATAAGATTATGTAACCTCACCAAAAACTGATTTTATTTTGAACTATTCTCAATTTTAAAACCAAGTTTCTTGACTTTTAATATTTTTTGTCAACTCAATAACTTTTCTCTTCTTTTTAATCCTCTAAAATAGTGGTTCTCAACCTGTGGGTCATGACCTTTTCAGGGATGAATTGTACCTTTCACAGGGATCTCATATCAAATATCCTACACATTAGATATTTACATTAAGATTCATATCTACAATTGTGAATTGTCAATAAAATTACACATATGATGCAACAAGAAAAATAATTTTCTGGTTGAGGTTAGAACAATATGAGGAACTTTGTTAAATGGTGACAGGTTTAGGAAGGTTGAGACCATTGCTCTTAAGGAAATGCAGATATTACTTTAAACTCCTTCTCAGCATTGGTTTTCCTCTAACCATTTAATAGTGCAATGATTAAATAGTTGACAAAATATTATAAAATGAAAGGAAATGTTAAAATAACTGAAGAGAATTAATTAAATTTTTTATTATCAGTTTTTTCCAATAAAAATATTTTAGAGAACTTCATTTGTGAGTATCGTATTTACATAATTTTCATTCTTCTATTTTATGAATCCAGCTCCTCAACTATATTCCCTCAACTCCTCAAATTTCTGACATTCTCTTTAATTATATATACAGGTATCTATTTAGCTATGTACACACAGAAGCATATACATATATACTCACATATATACATATGTATATACAAATACAACATGCTGAGCCCATTGACTATTGTAATTACCAAGATCATGGACTATGGCTGTGAAAGAGCTGACCATGTTATTTAGGAGGGAACTATGAAAGAACTTTGGAAATTTTTGCTAAGAAAGTCATTGAGTGTTGAGAGTTCAGTGGGATTTTCTGTGGGAGCTTGGTAGATAAGCATGGTCAGACAATGGAGGCCTGTCTTGTGAAATTTTAGAGGGAATCAAACACTCCCCTGGGCCACTTGTGTGAATAATTTTTGATGTCTGTCAGCTGAAGCTGAAGAATCAGCTGTTATCAACAAAGAACCAGAAACAGTAAAGTAAAACTTGGCTTTGTTGGGATAAAGGATGCTATGATGTTGGAGTTGAAGAATCAGCAATGACTAAAAATTAACCAACATCACAAATTGAATAAGTGTAGTCTTCTGAGAAGTGTTTCTTCTGAGTTAGGACCCAGATGCTGTGTTCCAGAAACAACCAACATTGTTCCTCACATTGGCAAACAAACTCGGGCGTGTATAGAGTCAGCCAGGTGGTGCTGGCTTTGAAGCTATGCTTAAAGGTCATGGAGAGGAACCAAGGCTAGACACTGTGTGTGACAGGACTGTGGTCCCTGAAGAGAGTCCAGCATTTTGGAGCTGGCAGTATCAGAGGATGACTACCATGATCAGTAGCAATGGTGGCTTGAAGACAGCAGGAACCCAGAAGACAAGCAATGTGTGCTATAGATGGTGGAGCCAGGGAATTGCTCCAAGCCCTTTAGAGGATAAAAAGATCATTAGTGAATCCAGATATTGGACTTTGAGTGTAGTTTCACTTTTAGTTTTACTTTGATTTAATTGTGACTGTACCCTGGTTCTACTCTCTTGAAATAAGAAAGTATTTAATTCATTTTGATTTTGTAGGAGCCCACAGCTGATAGACACTGGATTTTAAAAGAGAATAGATATTTTAAAGGGACTAAATTTTTAAGTGTTTGAATTTTTGAAGATTGTGGGGCTTGTAATATTTGGAATATATATTATGTAATGTTGATATTAATGTGTATGATCTTGGGAATGAGCAAGAAAGAAAGGTTATGGTTTAACAGTTATGTGTTTGCATATCAAAATTAACAGAATCAGTTGTGCTAGCTTTATTTTTGTCAACTTGACACACACTAGAGTCACCTGAGAGAAGGGAGTGTCAATTAAGAAAATGCCTCTGTAATATCCAAGCTGTTAACTAACTTATAAGACTAATAAATGTTTTTCATTTGATCAGATACAACTTGCGAAAAGGGAAACTCTGCAAAGTTAGGGTTGGGAAAGAGTTTTATTTTTGTCTTTCTAGGAGAATGAAGGCATCCATCTAAGAAATCTGAAGACCACTGGACAAATGAAATATCTGAAGAAAAGACACAAAGCCTACAGAGAAAATATCCCAAGAAAAAGACCAAATTGACCTATTGGTATATCATATTTCCAAAAGGAAAAAGTTTCATAAATCTTTTCTGATGTTTGTTTCTTCCATTTTGTACAGTCATAAAATGTAAATGGTATTTTTGTAGTCACGGGTCAATTAAAAATTAAAGTTGACTTTGGAGTTGAAGTGTGGGTCTTTTCTTCTCTAAACACAAGCATGCTTGTTAATAGAAAATCCAAAATTTCTGTCTTATGTCATAAGAGCCACCTTATATGGGACAGAGGAAAAACAAAAATTAAGAGAATATTTTGTTACTACTATTCTCATAATTCTTTAATTTTATTTTAACTCTTTAATACTTTACTTAAAGTATTAATATCATCTCCAAACTTATAATATTAATTAATATAATTACACTTTTTGTAATGATATTAATGATTATATAGAGTACAAACTAATTCTAGAGTAAGTCTTCATCTAGCTTCTGAACATGATTTTGGGTTTGATTCTCTATTGGATAACAAGAAATTATGTTTTGTATTCTGGATGTATATAAGAAATTCTGCTCTTTTAACTTCTTCAAGATCTGCTGCATATGACAATTAAATGCTTATGTTTTCTGCAGTGAACCATGGATATTCCTAACAGTTACCATTGAATTCTCCAAAAGGAGGATGGGGCCCAACAACAATGATTTCACCTGGGTTTTGGCAAAGTACCAAGCCAGCAAACATCAACCAAGTCAACTTTGGAATACAAACAGTTTGGGACATTTTTAAGATGACTAGCTGAGATGGTCCATCCTCACAGACTACTCTAGCTAAGACTTCATATAAGTCCTGCATTTTCCTTTTCCACAGAGACTGAAAAACAAATGATACAACTACCTCTCCCAGGGTTTGAAAACTACCCCAATTTTTTCCTGGATTCCTTAAAGATTCAATCATCTCCAGAAGCAGGAAATAATTTTAAGACCATCATGCCCACATTCCCAAGAGGTGGAGTGGGCAGTTTTGGTTGTTCAGTGGGTTATAAATACTGGTCATCATTTAGGTGGTTTGGTTACGAGTTGTTATTGACAATGATCAAGAAAAAAGCAGAAATTTTGGCTGTGTTCTGAGAAATAAAGGTTGCTTGGAATTAGAGAGCAGAGTTAGTCACTAACCAATCAAAATTAACCAAAGAGGATTTAGAAGACTGTGGACACATAGGAAAGGAAGTAGTGAGGCTGAGACACATAGTAAGGAAGATGCAAAGGCATCTTGCACGCTGGATAAAGGAATGAAGCAGGTAGGAAGGACTGGTAGTTACTCTGCTTGTCTGATCTTTCAGACTCTTACAGCAATATCTAATTCCTAAATTTTATTGATAATGAATAATTAAGGTAAGGCTTCAAGGTTGGTATGGTGCAATTAAATACCTTATCAGAAATTTCATCTTTGAGGAGGACTAAATATCCATCATCCAACAGTCATCAATTGTAGCTCTTCAACTAGGAGAAAGATCTTATGATATCTTCTTTGTCCACAATCCCATGTTATCTCCTGTTGTTATTGTGTTGTTCTTATTTATGTGATCATATTTTTAAGTTGTCAAGTGCAGACAGTCCCTGTCCTAAATAGAAAGCACTATTTTTACAACAGATATCCTGCTCCCCTTGTTCTTGCAGTCTTTCTGCTCCTTTTTTTTTAAGGTGCTTCAGATCCCTTGATTTAGGAGCTGTGTTTTAGATACATCAGTTGAGTATGAGGAAACCAATGTCAGTTGTGCTGTTCATTTGGACTAATTCTGGCTTTCTTTAAAAATCTCTGTCTAAAGTAAAATAAGCTTCTTATGTGAGCAATGAGTGCTATACTCATCTGTGGTTACAAACATTTAGAATATAGCAAAAAAGTATATGGATAAAGGAAGTGGCAGTAGAGAGTCTATGACCTTACTAGTCATGAGGAGTTGGCTACATTTCCAGGTCCAACCATGATATTATTTAAGTTAGGGTGACCCTAAATTTAATTTAGCAGATTCTGTTAGTTCCCAAGACATAATTGGAACTTTTGCACCTTTAAGGCTATATTGCCATGCTGGTCACTGCTGTCATTCATACACTTTTCAACTAGGTATAAGCAATGCTTGTTATTCTCCTTACTCAACTTGCCTAGCAATATCTAATACTAGGAGAGTTTCTACTTGGGGAAAATTTTCTGTTTCACATCTAATTAGATTCTTCCAAATTCTATGCCCAAGATGTATGATATCATCAATGATAGGGTCTTAGGTATAAGCCCATGGGTTATTGAAGGGCAGCATCAAAAGCCCATATTGATTTCCTCGTGTCTTACACTTAGTGCTGTGAATATTAACTCCAAGGAATGTGTTCTAAAACTTTTTTATATGTTTATATGAGATAATCTGTGGTTCATGGTGGGAACATTATCATCCAGAGATGGGTGCATGTTTACATGCAAATATACATACACATACACACAGTTACCATAGAATAATGTTTCCCTTCATCTATTTAGCATTATTTACTCATATTAACCCTGTCTCTTTGCTCTCTGGTTTGTTCTCCCTCACTTTACAGTAAAAAGTCCATCAGATTTTTCCACATATTTTCTTTATAACACCCATATTCTACTATTCTTCTCTTTAGAACTCCTTCCCCAACCACCATTGTCTCTTTCTATATTTTTTAATTTTTCAATTATTCAGGTTATGTTCTTACATCTAAACAGTAGGAGTTAGGAACCACAAATAAGGGAAAGAGTGTTGCATTTGATTAATAGTTTTAGGAAACATTGGAATATAACCCTATTCAAAGGATACTCTATCAGTACCCTCAATAATTCCCTATTAATTATATCATATCCACATAATGGAAAGAAACATGTTGAACTGTCAAGAAGAAAGGAGTAAATATTAAGGGAGGAAGATAAAATGTCATTAAGAAGAAAGAGACAAATTTATTTGGGTGACTTTAAAATATTATTTTAACAAGTTTCACATAGTTCTATTAGAGCAGTTTAAGAAAAACCTTTAACCTCTTTTGTAAGAATATTTTTATTGAAAAAAAATTACACTCAATCATTCACATATTTTCCATAGTCATTTATGTGATTAGAGTAGCAGGACTGTGTTGCAGAGTATTAATCGACAGTGAGGCAGGAGAAAGAATAGGCGAGGCTGTCAGGCAGAGAGAATAAATAGAAGGAAAAATCTGGGAAGAGAAACTGGGTAACACAAGGAAGGAAAAAAAAGATGAGGACTCGAGAGGCCACCCACTGAGTTACACAGCAAGCCACAGAGTAAGAATTAAAGTAAGGTATATAGAATAGAGAATGATAGAAGGCCACAGGTAAAAGGTAGATTGAATAATTAGTTAAGAAAAGCTGGCTAGAAAGAAGTCAAGTTAAGGCAAGGCATTTATAAGTAAAAATAAGACTCTATTTATTTGGGATTAGATCGCAGGCCATCACAGAGCCAAATGAGAGAAAATAATAGGAGTGCGGGAGCAGCCAGGAGATTTGGGACACTCTACTATATACAACAGAAATTACTTTCTTGTATGCTCTTTTTTGACATGATATTGTGGCATTTCCCTTGGTAGAACAAAAATTAAAAATTAAATATATTTTGAAAGAAAAATGCACAGTGTTTTAAATGATTGGATTTATTTCTGAGGTAATTGTGTTTAGTGCTTTTCAGTATTAAAGTGGAAATTTCCATTTAAGCTACTGAGAGTTTTAACCATTTGATTCTTAAATAACGAAGTTTGAAGTTATTGGCATCATTTTTCATTACTTTTAGAGAAGTAAATGTATAAATATATTTTGTACATTTGTCTATTGGTAGTGAAAATATTAACCATTACTTATAAACCTAAAGTGACAAAATTACAATTTTATACTATTAACTTTATGTCAATTTCAGTTAGATATGATAATAGGATAAGTCTATCATCAAGTACATAATATCAGCTTTTACCTCTGTAACCAAAAGTATAGACAGTGACTGACAAATACTTTACAATTATTTTAGTTCTGTTAGAAAAATACTTTCTCCAGAGTATTCTTTCTTTCATTTTAAGTAGAATTTATTTGACTGTGTCAAGGAGAACTTTACTAAGCCTTTTGAAAAGCTCACAAGTACCAGGCTGCTTATTTGTAAACAGATTGCACAACTGTTGTTTTCAAGAGGAGGAACAAATATCAGAAAAAAAACAAACCAGTGACAGAGAAGTTAGCACTTTGTTGTAACTGCAAAGGATGAATAAAGTTATAATATACAAATATTTGCAGAGAATATGAAGTCATATTTTATGAGAGGATGTTTTAATTTATTTAATTATGTTGGAAACATGATAAACATAAAAACTCTATGTGGTTTAAAATAAAGCAGAGACTTCAGACTCTCTGTGATTGTTCATGCTTACTCATAACGTCATTAAATATAGAATCACCTAGGCGGGCAGTGGTGGTGCACACCTTTAATCGCAGCACTGAGGGAGGCAGAGGCAGATGGATTTCTTACGATTGAGGCCAACCTGGTCTACAGAGTGAGTTCCAAGACAGCCAGAGATACACAGAGAAACTCTGTTTCAAAATAAAAAAAAATAAATATAATCACCTATATATTTGAATATGTTTGTGAAGAATTGTATTTTGTGGTTTTTTGTGGGAAAAGTTACCCAGTACAGATAATATAATTCACTAGATAATGAGTTCTGAACTTTGTAATAATGAAAAGTTGAACATAAATGATGTATCTTTTTCTTACTGTTGATGTGATATGACCAGCCACCTCAAGCTCCTCCCACTGTGACTCACCTCTTATGATATACTGTAACTTTTCATTGGGAGATAGAATAAATCTTTTTTCCTCAACTTTCCTTTTTTTCCCCCCTCAGGGTAGTTTATGACAGATCCATAAGAAACTAAGACATTCTCTTGGTTCATAAATAAAAAATGAGTAACACAATGATTTTGCTTGTATATGTATCATTTCATCTTGCTTTCCCAATTATGTTTTAATATATTTTTTCTCTAGAGTAGTGGTAGTCAACCCATGGTGTCAAATGACCATTTCAGAGGGGTTTCCTAAGACCATCTGAAAACATAGATATTTACATTATGAAAAATAACAGTATCAGGGTTATAGTCATGTAGTTGCAAGGGAAATAATTTTATGATTGGGGTCACCACAATAAGAGAATCTATGTTAAAGGGTCACAGAATTAGGAAGGATAAGAATCACTTCACTAGAATAAGACGGAACCTGACTCCCATTCTTAGTTTGTCTTCGATTTGTATGTTCTACTTGCATTTAAGAATAAAAGATGTATAATGTCATGACCTAACAAAAAATAAAAGAAATTAGAACTATGTCAGCTAAAATTAATGACGTGAATAATACTGTGACAACAGAAAAGAAATTATATATAGAAGACTGCTAGAGTAAACACTAAGTAATTTCTGTAATAATGTTATCACTACAATATGCTGTAGCTTGGAGATATAAATGCTGAAATAAGCATAGACTAGGCTAGGCATATTAGAGAAATATAGACTGTGCACAAGATGAAGTGTTAGCCCAGAAAGAATTGTTATTAATAAATTATTAGAAAAATATTTATTTACATTTTTAACATTTTTAAAACAATCTTTACTCATTTTACATACCAGTTCCAGTTCCCAATCCCTCCCCTCCTCCTACACCCCCACCTTCCTCCCATCCCATCCCATCCACTTCTCAGAGAGAGTAAGACTTTTCATGGGGAATCAACAAAGTCTGACACATCTTTGTGGCCAGACCAAGCCCCGGTTCCTCCCACGCCGCAAATCTATGCTGAGCAAGGTAATTCCTCCAAAATGCCAGTTCAAACACTAGGGATAAATCCTGGTCTCACTGACAGTGACCCAAAAGACTACCCAAGCCATACAACTGTCACCCACATTTTGAGGGTCTAAATGGTCCTATGCAGGTTCCCCCACTGTCAGTTCAGAGTCAATGAGCTCCCCCTAGCTCAGGTCAACTGTTTATGTGGGTATCATCATCATGGTCTTGACTGCTTTGATCATATTATTCCTCTTCCCTCTTTGACTGGACTCTGGAAGTTTGGCTCAGGGCTTAGCTGTGTATCTCTGCATCTGCTTTCATCAAATGCTAGATGAAGGTTCTATGACAACAATTAAGGTAGTGACCAATCTGATTACAGGGGAAGGCAAGTTCAGTCACCCTCTCCACTATTCCTTAGGGCCTTAGCTGGGGTCACCCTGTGGATTCCTGGGAATTTCCCCAGTGCCAGATTTCTCATTAACCCTATAATGACCCCCTCAATGGACTTCTTTCTTTCCTTGTCTTTCCTCTCTGTCCTCCCACCAACTCAACCATCCTGTTTCCTCATGTTTTCCTCTCTCTTCCCCTTCTCCCCTCCTCTTCACTTTCTGCCATCTCTTCTCTCACCCCCCACCCTAAGCCCCCGAGAGATATCTCAGGAGATTGTGTCTATTTTACCTTCCCAGGGGGATCCATATTTGTCTCGCTTAGGATTTTCCTTGATACCTAGCTTCTCTGATGTCATGGACTGTAGTCTGGTTATTCTTTACTTATATCTAATAGCAACTTATAAGTTAGTACATACCATGTTTGTATTTCTGGATCTGGATTACCTCACTCAGGATGTATTTTTTTAAATTCTATCCACTTTCCTGCAAATTTCAGGATGCCATTATTACTTTTTTTTAGCACTGATTAGTACTCGATTCTGTAAATGTACCACATTTTCTTTATCTATTATTCTGTTAACCTGAATCTAGGGTGTTTCCATGTTAGGATCATTTGGAGACCTGGCCTACAGCTGCTCTTCTCTGCTAGAGATCTTTGATTTCCTTCTGATCTAAGTTACTGAAAGCTGTGTCATAATTGTTTACCAGCTCTGCTTCACGAGCTGTTGCCTTGAGGATCAGAGGATAAGGATTTCACCTGTTGGCCCACCTGACTGTTGGGTATATAAGCCTCCATGGTGCTATTGAATAAAGGGGTTCTTACCAGTGACTAGAGGTCCGTGTCTCTTTCTCTTTGTCTGTGCTGTCTCTGTGAGTTTGTATGTTTCAACCTCCAGCCTCTTGCCCGAAGCTCACAAACTGTATGGTAGCGCATAGAGCCCAGACAGGCATTGTGCACCACAATTGGAAGTTCCACCCATGGGGAACTAGGGAACGCTGAGAGGTCGCCCTCGGAAGGTGAGGGTGGATTGGGTATGTTTTAATCCTGACGTCCTTCGCTTGGCTTCAGTTCCAAGCCATGCAGGCGAGGCAAAGTGGAAGTCCAACCGAGAAAGAGGGGTAAGCAGACAGGGTCGTCCCCAGCTAGGGACATATTACGGAATTAAGATGGGACACCCTCTGAAACAGGAGGCAGGAGGGTGAATTGAAGGCTTCAAAAAGAAAAATGTGTACAGATGTATGTTATTGTATTATGTTGATTGTGTTGTCTTTTGTGTTCTGGACTGGAGAAAGACATTTGATTCTGGAAACTGCTAAGAAAGGTATTTTGACTTTAAAGTACGGGCCTAAGGTTTTGATGCTTTGGAAAAGAGGTTCTGCTTTTGTCTCCACAGAGGATGATAACCTGAGGATTTTTCGAGATTCATGTGGTTTGTTTCACCGAGACCTCCTGAAATGTTACTGTAAAAGACCCGCAAGAATGCAGCACCCCCGCTCAGCAGGAAGTAGCCAGACAGGTTGACAACGCCCAAATTCCCTAAAGGATTGTTTAAGGGGGGCCCCTTCAATGGTTCCGGAGCAGCAAGCCTGCTTTCCCACTCCATGCACCAGTTTGGACCCAGAACGAATGCAGCTGGAGCAGAGCTTTGCTAGGTGGCTGTGGTGGAAGGCATATTGCCCTGGCCCAGTCTGTGTCCAGCCTGGGGAATGCCAAAGCGGTGCCAGGAGTATCAGCAAATGTGACAAGTGCTGGAGCCCAGACACACTAGAGCGCAGACCCCGCTGAGCTGCCAGAGAAGGCAGCAGCTGGGCAAGGATAAGGCGGTGATGGTTCCAGGCTCTGCAAGCCCAAAAGTCTGTGGCGGGTAGGCTTTCCCCGCAGCACCCGAGGAACCTGTGTAGTAGCTGTGGAAGAGCTTTGAGCCTGCATGCTGCCTGAGCCAGTTGTAGTAGCACAAGCTGGTAAGAATTGTTGAAGGAGGCAGAGGCAGGAGGATCACGAGTTCGAGGCCAGCCCAGGCACTATTAAATCCTGTGTTTAGGTTTTAGTTTCTTTCTTTCTTTTTTCTTTTTTGTAGTATGGAATAGCTCCTTGGGGAAAGATATTCTTGGTTGTTCTTTTAGAAACTGTGGCCTTAGAGACTGCTGGGATGATCACTCAGGTGCTGCATTGTTGGTTCAGGTACCAGCCATCATACCACTGCCAATTACCAAAAAGACTAAGCAGACTGAGATGACCCTGTATTGACAGAAACAAGATTTTGGAGTGACAGCTGTGGCAGTTGCTGTCATCGAGGTGTCTGCTGCTGCAGCCATGGTCGCAGGACTGGCAATGGCACAAACATCATTGGTGTCAGACACCATGGATAAACTGGAGAGACAAGTCAACGATGCTCTGCTCTCCAGACTCAGAATGCCCTGAATGTCTACATTAAATTTGAACTTTTGAATTTAAATCAACAAACTGCCCTATTGTAGGAGCAGGTGGACTTATGGCTTGTACAACAAATATCTTGTTCATACTTTTATCATTCCATTTGTGTGACATCTGTTAATATTGCTAATGCCTCTTATGTGGTGAAGCAGCTCAATGGTTACTTGAATAGCCCTTGGAATGTTACAATTAGCACACCAGATTGTCAATACCTGTGTGCCCCTGTTTTAGCCAAAGGGTTGGTAGAATACCATAGCCCAAATGGGAGGCTGGGTCCAGTGGTGATTGGGGACCCTCTTGCTGGCAATCTTAATGCCTGTTGCCATGGGCATTCATCTCTGAATTCTGTGTAAGATCAGAAAATCCATGAGAATGCAGTGTATGGTCACTTAGCAAGTCCTTCTGAGCCTGTTGGCCAGAAACTCAGACATACCCCAGGTTTGGTTGCAAATACTGCACAAACAATGAAGACTCCTCCGTAGATGGGCAACTTCTACAGAAGAGGGCCTGCCTAAGACAGGGAAGGGGCCTCCGAAAGACGGGTAAGGGTTTACTCTTCTGAGATGACCTAAGACAGGAAGGTCTTCTGTCTTATAAAAAAATTAGGGGGGAGATGTTGGGACCATTTGGAGTCCTGGCCTCCAGCTGCTCTTCCCTGCTAGAGATCTTTACTTTCCTTCTTATGTGAGTTACTGAAAGCTGAGTCAAAGTTGTTTACCAGCTCTGCTTCACGAGCACGTGTTGCCTTGCATTGAGGATCAGAGGATAAGGTTTTCACCTGTTGGCCCACCTGACTGTTGGGTATATAAGCCTCCATGGTGCTATTGAATAAAGGGCTTCTTACCAGTGACTAGAGGTCACTGTCTGTCTGTCTGTCTGTCTTTGTGTGTTTCAACCTCCAGCCCCTTGTCCGAGGCTTGCAAACTGTACGGTAGTGCATAGAGCACAGACAGGTTGTGTGTGCTACATTTCCAGGTTCTGGCTATTATGAATATTGCTGCTATGAACACAGTTGGGCAAATATCCATGTGGTTTGAGTGTACATCCTTTGTCTATATACCCAAGACTGATATTTCTTGGTCTTGAGGTAAATTGATCCCCACTTTTATGAGAAACTTAATACTTATTTCCAAAGCAGCTATACAAGTTTGGACTCCCACCAGCAATGGAGTAGTGTTCCCTTTACTTTCCATCCTCTCCAGCATAATCTATCATTGGTGTTTTTGATCTTAGCCTTTCTGACTGGCATAACAATGTGTCTCAGATTCATTTTGATTTGCATTTCCCTGATGGCTAACGATGTTGATCAGTTTCTTAAGAGTGTCTGTCCATTTGAGATTCTTCTGTGGAGAATTCTTTCTTTGGATCTCTGGCCCATTTTTTTCATTTCATTATTTGGTATTGATGGCTAGTTTCTTGTGTTTATATATTTTGAAGATCAGTCCTCTGTCTGAGCGAGTTTGGTGAAGATCTTTTCCCATTCTGTAGGCTGCTGTTTTGTCTTATTTTCTGTGTCTTTTGCCTTACAGAACCTTCTCAGTTTTAGGATGTTGACATGTAGAAGAATGCAAATAGGTCTATATCTCTCTCTGTGAACAAAACTCAAGTCCAAATGGATCAACGACCTCAACATAAATCCTGCTACACTGAATCTAATAAGAGAGAAAATGAGAAATAGGTTAGAATCCATGGGCAGAGGAGACCAACTCCTAAATATCACACCAGTAGCACAGACGCTGAGAGCAACAATTAATAAATGGGACCTCCTGAAATTAAAAGGTTATTCCAAAATTTACATGTGATTGAACACATAGGAAAAAACCATGACATCAAGAAACATCATATTCACAGTGCTTTGTTAAGTTCTAAGTTCTATCCTTTATAAACTTTATTGTGATTACTTTTCTGAAATATTCTCAGAATGAGAAAACTGAATAACAACATCTAATCATGTACATTGTTAACTAGAACTGGAAGAAAGTTTTGCTGAAATAGGATCCACCATTATGTCTACTAAGATGAAATGTCAGATAAATATTTACTATTATCATACATATGAAGCCCTGAGAAAAATATACATAGTTATTACATGTATAAAAACACAAAGTGATTGTAAAATGTCATGTCAAAAGAAAATTAATAATTTATTTGAAAAATTAGCCTGCTGAATTATAACTGAGTTAATGCCTTTACAATGTGAAAAATATCTTAATGATCAAGAAAACATGATTTAAAAATGATTTTGGGTAACTTCAAACTGCTACATTACTAAACACCACAATCACTGCCTACATTCTAAATATTTGTCTTTATATGCAAGATATAGTATGGGAAGCATTGTAGTCTTCCCATCATCCAAAGAAGGTTTCTCTTTGTGAGAAATATCATTGCAGAAAACCACAATCAATCCACCAACACACACAAAGTCAGACCCTAAGGATATATCTACTACACAGCTTCCACTACAAGGTCTCAGGTATCATTGTGGAAATGTGGGAAAGGGATTGAAGGCAAAAGAACAGGAGGTACTGTGGGTACTGTGTGGTGGTGTTTCCTAGGAATGCTATATTCTACGCCTCTAAGTCTCACCAACATAATTACCTAAAGATAAGCTAAACAACAGCAACAGATAGGATGTGGTTACAGAAAATCCCAGGGGTCCTTAAGCTTACATAAAGAACTATAGGCAACTAAAGATTCTTAGAGTAGTATAAACAGTCTTCCCAAAGGGAAGAGCTGTTCAATTGACTATCCAGAACCAATC
Organism: Ondatra zibethicus; assembly: GCA_004026605.1. NCBI lineage: Eukaryota > Metazoa > Chordata > Mammalia > Rodentia > Cricetidae > Ondatra > Ondatra zibethicus. The sequence goes on from PVIU01025634.1 coordinate 19,624, forward strand.
AGTCAACTCAGAAAACATACCTTCAGGTAACATTAAAAGACTGAGAATATTTTCCTTTTTTATTTAGGAACACTGACACACACAAAGAATGTCTGTAAAAACAGTTTAAAAATTATTCCATAAGTTTGAAAGACATCAGTCAAAGAGGGATGTGTGGGAGTGCCTGGAGGGTAGAAAAGGAAGGGAGAAATGATTAAATTATAATAGAAAGCCTAAAATGTGTAATTGTTTTAATGTAAGAAATAATATTGTATCTGATTAAACCTTAGTTCAATTGGAATAACTATCAATAAATATTCATAGTATTAAATAATGACTCAGTATTCTCTCTCTCTCTCTCTGTGTGTGTATGTGTGTGTGTGTGTGTGTCACTGTCCCATAGGGGGACTTTCTGCTGGGAACTAGTTCCCAAATAACCACAAAGCGACTTAATATTATAAACACTTGGTTAATAGCTTAGGCTTCTTTTACTCTTATAACTTAAATCAAACTAATTCTATTAATCTATTGTTGCCATTGCACTTGTTTGCATACTTCCCAATCTGCTTGCTCTGCTTCTTACAACATCTCCTCTTGATTCCTCAGGCTCTGTTCTTCACAATGTCCTAAGTCTGGTCCTTCCACCTACACATCCTTCCTAGCTATAAGCCAGTCAGCTCTTTTAATAGAGCAATTAAAAGGCACCTTGGAAAAGACTCATCTTTACAATGAACCAAAAGATGACTTCATAACTCGGTCTCTCTCTTCCTTAATTACATCCTTTATATTTAAGAGGATGTTCATCCAACACACATCAGAATAAATCAAGGGATATTGTTCTACAGAGGCTAGAAAGATAAAAATTTCCCTAAATATTGATAGAGTAAGAGTCTTTCATTCTAACAAATTCATTCTTGTTCATCTCTTAATGCGTTATTCAGCTCAACCATCTGTATTTTTAGCTGGAGTGCTAAGGCAAAATAAGTCATTGCTTCAGATCTATATAGATATGTGATATTCAGTCAATACTGAAATGAAATTAGTACTCATTAGATAAAATGTATAATAATACAGGAGAAATGTACTCTGAAATTAAAGCATTTATTAATATAAGCTACTTTGCATTTCACTAGTTTTCAAAATATGGAATATCATTTTAAGTTAGATGTTATGTAATTATGCAGTAAATTATCACTAATATAAAAATATCCAATATCTTCCACATTTTAATATAGTAGATGAATTTTTAAAATACAGTTACTAGCTGTTATTTTTAAGTATGGCAAATCTACATTTCTGCTTAAGGGGCTGATAAAAATACAATTACACCTAAGTACATTTAAATTAGGATAAGAGGCAAAGTGGAAAACATTATTTCAAATGTTTTCTAAGGGTGGTGTCTTAGTAAATCACAAAGATGAATATGGAAAATGAGAAATTACTCTTCTTCCAAGAACTAATCCCCTAAGGAATATATGTGTGTATGTGTGTGTATTAAATCTACAGCATAAATTTAAAAATAAAGTAGACCAACATATATGAATACACATACCCATGACATTTAGGAGTAATTTTGTTAATTTATTATTATTTTATGATTTTTGCATTTAATTTATAGATATTTATGATGAAAATCATAGAGCATACTGTTGGGCCGGGATATATAATTAGTAGTTGTTAGCCTGTTTAAGAATGAACACAGACAATGTGGATGTAACTAAACCCTTTTAATTTAAAAAATTTCCTGAGTGTTTTTTGCCTTTTTGCTATACACAATTATCACTTTCCATTAAATCGAAAATTCTATTTTGGTGAAATTAAGAAGGGTGAAATTTACAATAGTATTACATAATCTGTGTCACATGGTGATATTTTAAGTTTAATTGATCATTCAGCATAATTTTTTTAGGTGCAACATTAAATGACATAGTGATAAAATACTGTCATTTAAATTACACAGAATTTTAAGAAAATATCCTTCATTAGCAAACTTATTTTATACCTTTGCATGTGTTTAATTCTAGATCTAACAAGGTTTCTCCTTGGACTAAGAGCCAAAATTTATGTTCAAGTTCTGATTCACACCTTTCCTATACTATGTAAAACTGATTGCTTTTTGTACATGTACATAGGTGGATTGTTTGCTGGTTACAAATCAAAGAACTTCTACATCCTCTCTTTCATTAGTGATACTTAATGTTGGAGGAAGGCCCCAACTGCCTAGCCCTGAAATAATCACATGGAAACTATATTATTTAAATCACCACTTGGCCCATTAGCTCTAGCCTCATATTGGTTAACTCTTACATATTAATTTAATCCATTTCTATTAATCTGTGTATCGTCACATGGCTGTTGCTTAATGGCTAAATTTCTGGTGTCTGTCTCTAGTAGGGCTACATGGCTTCTCTCTGACTCTGCCCTTCTTCCTCCCAGCATTCAGTTTAGTTTTCTCTACCTAGCTCTGTTCTACTCTGCTATAGGTCCAAAGCAGCCCTTTATTAATGAATGGTACTCACAGCATACAGAAGGAAATCCCACACCACCTCCTCTTTTCTGTTTAAATAAAAACGAAGGTTTTAAATTTAACATAGTAAAATATAACAAAACAGATATCAAGCAAGAATTATAGTTACAATATTTATATCTACATTATCTTTTATCATAACTAAAAAAAACTATAACTATAAATTCTTCAACTCCATCAAAGACTCCAGGTTTATTTTTACCTAAATAAACAGGAAGTACATTGTAAGCAACTTCCAAAACTCTAGAATTGACAGAGACATCTCACTGCCTGCACAGTCACCCAAAGTTCTTTTGTACCATTGGGGCATCCATCTTCAGCTTTCAGACCCATAGTATCCAGCAGACTTTTCCATGAAGCAGGAAATTTCAAAGCCAGTTTTACCTATATTGGCAGTTTGTCAGTCATTTTCTTCTGTGTCCTGAAGAATCTCTAACAGACTCTAACGTTAAGCAGGAACCCAGAAGGATCGTCTTTCCTTTAAGCAAGTTTAGCAGTTATGTCTCTGTGGGTCTTGCATCTTCAGTTCACACAGCATGCCATAAAACAGTCCAGGCAAGAACTTATTGATCACTGAACTTTTCTGTTTTCTCCATATCTGTCCCTTCAGACTATTTTTCACAGTTAGCAACATATTCAGTTTATAATTTATTCTGCTTCTCAATACTGTTGAAGGAGGCCACTTGTTGATTCCCAGCTGCTCAGTCCCTAAATAATCACAAAGAAACTATATTATTTAAAATACTGCTTGACCCATTAGCTTTAGCTTCTTATTCGCTAACACTTACATATTAATTTAACCGATTTCTATTAATCTTTGTTTTGCCACGTGGCTTTGGCAAACCAGCTAAAATTCCAGAGTCTGTCTACAGCTGAGCTACATGGCTTCTCCCTGACTCTGCCTCCTTTCTCAATGCATGCCATTTAGTTTTTTTCTGCCTACCAGTGTTCTGCCCTGCTATAAGTTCAAATCAGTCCTTTATTAACCAATGGTATTCACAGCATACATAGGGGAATCCAACATCACAATACTACCTTTAAAACTAGGCTTTGAAAAAAAGTAAATGCGTGTAATAAAAAGCAAGCATTTGAAACTTTTTCATTTCATACTTTTCATGCTATTCAAAACTGAATGAACTGTAGATTGCTTTCAAATTAAATCATAAAGCCCAAAGTATAAATTATTGTTTTGTGTGATAAATGTAAGGTAGTGTTTACAAAGAGAAGTCTAATTCTTAATATTGAGGTATTAAAGAGGT
>PVIU01025635.1:0-23384 GCA_004026605.1 Ondatra zibethicus
CACACTCTGGTCTCTTCTGGGGGACAGTTCAGACACACACTCTGGTCTCTTCTGGGGGACAGTTCAGACACACACTCTGGTCTCTTCTGGGGACAGTTCAGACACACACTCTGGCCTCTTCTGGGGACAGTTCAGACACATAGTCTGGTCTCTTCTGGGGACAGTTCAGACACATAGTCTGGTCTCTTCTGGGGACAGTTCAGACCCACACACTGGCCTCTGACCTCCCCACTGTACTTTGATTTCCATCTCCCTTCCTTCATTTTTCATTTTTGGATGATGTGTTCTTAACTAAAGCAAATCTCTGGGGGGGACCCACAGAGTTAGGTGTCCTGTTTTTGTTCATTTATCTGCTAAGAATAGCTACTTGTAAACTTTTTTCTTTCTTTCTTTCTTTCTTTCTTTCTTTCTTTCTTTCTTTCTTTCTTTCTTTCTTTCTTTTTTTGAGACAGGGTTTCTCTGTGTAACAGCCCTAGCCCTGGAACTTACTTGATAGACCAGGCTGGCCTTGAACTCACAGAGATCTGCCTGTCTCTGCCTCCCAAGTGCTGGGGTGCTGGGATTAAAGGTATGTGCTACCACCGCCAGGTGTATCTTGCTTTTTTTGTTTTGCTTTGTTTTTCAAGACAAGGTTTCTCTGTGTAGCATTGGAGCCTGTCTTGGAACTTGTTCTGTAGACCAGGCTGGCCTCAGACTCACAGAGATCCACCTGCCTCTGCCTTCTGAGTGCTGGGTGGTGTGCACCACCACTGTCCAGTGTATTTTGGTTTTTAACACTTACTTTATCTTACATTGTCTTTCTCCTTTGCAGAGATAATGTCCCTGACTCTTTGACCAGACCACAAGCCCTCCCTAAAGATGTGTTCTACAAACCCAGGCGGCTGGGTCACCTTCGATGATGACCCTGCTTTTCCGTCTTCTCAGAAGGCAAAGGAATTCCCTCTGGAGACCCAAGGTGTTTGCAGACCAAATGGACTGAAGCTGAACCTGCCTGGCCTCAGAGACCTTCCTAGTGCCTCCTCCTCCACCAGCAGCACCCCCCTGTCCTCTCCCATGGTTGACTTTTACTTCAGCCCGGGACCTCCAAGCAACTCTCCGCTTTCTACACCCACCAAAGACTTCCCCGGCTTCCCCGGCATCCCTAAAGCAGGGTCTCATGTGCTTTATCCTATTCCAGAATGTTCTTCAAGCAGCCTCCCGACAACAGCAGTAGGAGCAGGTCCATCGTTGTCACTTACCGAGCCAGGCAGCTTATCCCATGTACAACTGCCCAGTGAGTACTCATGCCCCCAGATGACTCCCAAAGCTGGTCTCGAAGATGACAGCAGCCCTCAGCCGGCCCACAGCAAGGCTCTACAGTTTGAGTCTTTTCGAGACGACTGTGCGTTTTCCAGCCCATTTTGGAAAGATGAAGGTGGCACTTCTCAGTTCCCCTTTGACTCCCTGGCAAGCACAAAGCTATTTTCCTCAAGGGACAAGGAAGTTCCCATGGATCAAAAAAGCCTAAACCAGTGCTCACTCAACTACATCTGTGAGAAGCTAGAACACCTGCAGTCGGCTGAGACCCAGGACCCTCTGGGAAATGTGTCTATGAGGAGTCCGTATGCTGGAGACACCGCTTCTTCTTTTGTCCCACACACATTGTTCCGGAGTCAGCCCAAAGCCGGATGGTCCTTCATGCTGAGGATTCCTGAGAAGAAAAACATGATGTCTTCCAGGCAGTGGGGACCCATTTTCCTGAAGGTTCTGCCAGGAGGGATCCTGCAAATGTACTATGAGGAGGGGCTGGAAAAGCCGTTCAGAGAATTCCAGCTTGATCCACACTGCAGACTTTCTGAACCCAAACTCGAGAACTTCAGCATGGCGGGAAAAATCCACACCGTGAAGGTGGAACATGTGTCTTACTCAGAGAAAAGGAAATACCATTCCAAGACGGAGGTAGTTCACGAGCCTGACGTAGAACAGATGCTGAAGTTGGGGACCATAGAGCACAGTGATTTCCTTGAGTTCCTGACTACTGTGGAGGAAGAGCTGATAAAGCTGCCAGCTGTTGCAAAACCAAAGAAGAACTATGAGGAACAAGAAATTTACCTGGATATTGTGGACAACTTTTGGGGTAAAGTAAGCAAGGAAGACGGGAAATTGGCTGACAGGGCTGTGATGACTCAGATCTCCTGCCTCTGCTTTGTGAACGGGACGGCAGAATGCTTCTTAACCTTGAATGACCTTGAACTCCAGAAACGAGATGAATGCTATTTTGAGAAAGAACCAGAAAAAAAGGGGATTGATATTCTTAACTACCATTTCCATGCGTGTGTGAAAGCTGAAGAATTCAAGCAGTCCCGAATCATTAAATTTGTTCCTCTGGATGCTTGCCGTTTTGAACTGATGCGGTTCAAAACGTCATATGAAGGGGATGAGCTTCCCTTTTCCGTGAAGTCCCTAGTGGCAGTACAGGGGGCATACGTGGAACTTCAGGCCTTTGTCAACATGACCCCTGGGTCTCAGAGGTCACCTCATGCCAGTTCCTTGAGGTACTGTGACAATATCATGATTCACTTTCCTGTCCCAGCCCAATGGATCAAGGCCCTCTGGACCAGGAACCTTCAGAGGCAGAAATCCCTGAAAGCCAAAATGAACCGTCGGGCATGTCTGGGGAGTTTACAGGAACCTGAATCTGAACCTGTCATTCAGGTCACTGTGGGGTCAGCAAAATATGAGAGCGCCTACCGGGCTGTGGTGTGGAAGATAGATCGGCTTCCGGACAAAAACTCAAGTAAATATCCAACGCCTGGGTTGATTTTCGTAGGAAAATATTCAGTGTAGCTCCCTACATCCTGGGCCAAAGCAGGCAGAGGTGGACGGTGGCTTGAGAGCTGAGGGTGCCCAGCACAGCCAGGCGGGAGGGGGACAGCAGGCTGAGGGTGCACCAGTACAGACAGGCGGGAGGGGGACAGCGAGCCAAATGGCTATGTTGTTTGTTTTCTGTGTTTAACTCTACCCAGTGAGCTTAACTTCTCCTACCTTTTTAATATCTAAAGAATTGGCATCCTAGTTTAGAGATTTTTCTGTGGTGGTAAAGGGAATGTTTACAGGAATGAAGGAGAGAAAGGAAGGCAGGAAGCGGGGGAGGGAGGACGAAGAAGGGTGGCTTCTTCTGGCTCCCAGGTGCAGCATCATCTCATTCTCTGGGATTCTGTAGTTGATGCTGTTCATTGTGGACAGGCTGGACCCAGCCCTCTCCAAGGTGCCTCTGGGTCGCTCCTTCTGGGTTGGTCTCACCTCCTGGGCAGTTCCAGTTCCATTTCTGGTGACCTGGGGTCACGTGTGTGTCTGAGTTTCCCCTAGCATCCAGCTCAGAGCTGGATGGAATTTCCTGGAGGAAAGCAATGCAAATTTGTGGGCGGAAGGCGTGAAGGACTGGGTCCTCCCTTAGCGATCCATTCTTGCTGATCCAGTCAGCCTCTGTCAGGGATTCTTGGAAAATCCAGTGCTATAGATGGGATAATTTTCATTAGAAATGAACAGTTACTGCTTCCACTCCACACAGACACCATGTCTGGTCCCAGAGGCTGTCTCAGCACCAATGGAAAACAGCAGAAATCAGGTGTCACTCAGTCCTCAGAGGCGGTCTCTGAAGGTCCCAAATGTACAGCCACCTGCCTGCTTTCCCGTTTCTGTAAAAACGAGAGCCAGGTTTCTGATTTTGTGTACTATGTGAGATTAAAAAAGGGCAAATAGATTTCAGAATCAACCTTGGAGAACATGTTATTAAGATCTTCAAATTGAAGCCGGTGGTGGTGGCTCACAGAGATCCACCGAGGCAGGCGGATCTCTGTGAGTTCGAGGCCAATCTGGTCTACAGAGCAAGTTCCAGGACAGACTCTAAAGCTACAGAGAATCCCTGTCTTGAAAAACTAAAAAAAAAAAAAACCAAAAAAAAACAAAAAACAAAAAAACCCAAAAAAACCCCAACCAAACAACAACAACAACAAAAAAAAACCACAAAACAAAAACAAAAACCAAACAAACAAAAACAGCAAAAAAAGATCTTCACACTCGCTTCCCCCACATGACACACGGAAGGTTTAAGCTGCTTCAGCAGCCTAGTTAGCTGACAACCAAATGTATGATCTCTGGATTTTGTCAGTCACTGACATGCCCACCGCTCAGGAGCTGAGCAGCCCATACCATCACAGGCCACTGCGACCAGACTACACCACATCGCCGCACCTTTTGCTGAGCTCTCTTGGCCACCTCAAGGGCAAATATTGTGACTGATGAGAGTCACATCAAGGCTGAGTGGAATGTGGCATCTGTGAATGAGAGTGTGAGGTACCTGGGAGGATGACAAGCTGAGGACCATTTCTGCCCAGAGCGGTTAGGCTCCTCAGGCTCCCAAGTTGGTGTCTGGTACCTGCTGCATCCTGTCTGTGGCTCTAACTCTCTTTGGTTATGTCAGCAAGCTGCAAGTCATGGGCAAGGCCCAGTTCAGGAGGCAGGTACACCATAGGCTGGACCCGATTTTCCTGGCTACATCATTCAGGTTTGTAGGAAAGTGGTCCTCACCCTAGGAACATATGAGGTTCTCCTGGGGAGTGATTCAAACATACTGGGGCCTGGAGCCTTCCCAGGGATGCTGCTGTAATCTGCATGGTGGGAACCTGATATGGAGGTTATCTGAAATAGTCAGCTGTTCAGAATCCCTTAGAGCTCTCTCTCTCTAGTCAAAGCGTTTCCTTTGTTTATAGCATGGAGGAGAAGCCCAAGGCACGCTGAAGTTCCCTGAAGGACTAGAGGTTGATGGGGACCCTGAAATGGGGATGTGACCGTTCTTTATCACCTACAGTAGGCAGATGTGCACGGGAAAGGTCTGGCTGAATAACAAACATCTGGATGAATTCATCAAGTCAGAGTTCCCCAAGTTTGCCCCCAATTCATCTTCATACCCCAGTGTTCTGCTAGAGTGCAAGCAGATTAAAAGCAAAAGAGCTCGTTCATCAAGAGGGGAAAAGTGGGAGAGAAAGACACTGGAGACAGTGGTAGCCATGGCGATTTAGGAAGGGGTGCCGGTGTGAGACTCACCAGCAGCTGTAGCTTTCGGTTCCCACAGGTCCATTTCTGTTTCACTCTTTGCCACCAGCACCTTGGTTCTTTGCCTCGCGATTTGGTCCTCCTACATCCATTGTCTTCAGTAGTTCAGCTTCAGATGTGGAATCCGTTGGGTAAGGAGAGACTGGGTATCAACCATACCTTGAAAAAACTTTGTGGTCTGCTCTCCCAATCCTGAACTGAGGAGTGATGCTGAAAGAGTAATTACTAAGGCCTGACAGTGCCCTCTCGTGGTCGGTACCGAGACAACAGACTTTTCTATCATTTCTAAGATTGACAAATGTCTTTTAGGCACTGAACCTGGTCTCTTCAGCTCAAAGTTTGAATGAGAGTTTATTAGTAAACACCATAGAGTGGCCAAAAGCCTGGAAAAAGACACCAGAAAACTTGGGAGAAAAATGCTTTCATCAGCAGCTTTTTAGGAAAAAAGAAGTGTCGTTTCTATCATTTAAAAAGTATTAACATCTTTAACTCAGATGTATTCCCCATCCCCATTTTCAGTGGGAAACTTCCCTAAGAAATTTTTCCTGTACAATGTAAACATCAAATTAAATAAACTTCAGTATCATTTTTTAAGTCGAAATATGTAGAATACACAGTTCCCCGACTGGCAAGGGTTAAGTTCAACTTGTCTGTGTACTTATGCCGGTTGGTTATCCTTACAACAGCCTTGTAAGACCCTCATTGGGGAAACTGAGATTCAGAGGGTTAAGGTAGCTTGCCTAGGGTCACACAGCTCTTAAGTAGCAGAGCCGGGCCTAGAATTTGTGTTCCCAAACAGTAATAGAACAGAAAGGCCTTGGCTCAGATAGGCGTCCTGGCTGCTGCTGGGAGCCTATGGCCCCTCGGAGGCCACCGTCATCCCATCCTCTGTGTTGGTGCTGTGGGCGAGTGTTGGCTGGCTGATTGATGGGTGACTTTTCTAGGCCTTTTACAGCTTCAGAACCCGATCCGTCGCCCTACCAGAAACAGGTTGCAAGGAACGAAAGGCGATTTATCTTTTAAAATGAATTTAAGCAAAATCTTTTAAACTTGTGTTTTTGTGCCTAGGGCTCTTCTCTGATGAAATTTTTTTTTATTGAGTTGTCTCAGTGGCACAGGAATTTAATCTGGCTTTTGAAATTACTGTTTTTTTTTTAAAAGTTACTTTTATTTAAAGATAGATTAAACTGGATCGATTAGGTGCTATGAACAATGCGCGAGGACATGGGACATTTGTGGGGTTTCTATAGCAACACACATTTTACTGTTTTGGTTGTTTGTTTTGAGGTGAGGTTTTAGGCTGGCCTCAAACTCAGATGTAGTCTAGAATGACCTCACACCCCAGTCCTCTCTAGTGCTGGCATTGCAGGTGTGTGCCTGGCTCCAAAATATTAATCCATTAAAACTCCCTCCCCTCGCAAACGCTATGTAACTCCCTCCTAAACTTTCTGAGTAGACTCAGTACCCCTGGGTCTGGCACAGGGCCGGGCACAGCGTCGGCTGTGACAATTCATTTCAATGAGAACAAATGATAGGCTGAGTATTGAAGGCTGCTCTGCCCGTCTCTCTGCTGTAATCTGTTCTAGTAAACGCTTCCCGGGACAAAGAGCAGGAGTTTCAGGAGTACAAGAATCCCATTCCACTACAACAGAAAAGTACTGTGTCAAAACTCCAAGCCTAACTTTGGAAAGTCAGGCTTTGAAACTGTATGATCTCATTTGAAGTCTGCATTATCTAAAAATAAAGCCTGGTTTGAAACAGTGACTGGGAATTATTGGAGTTTACTCAGTCTGCACAGGACAGAGGTTTCTAGGGGCCCGAATCACAGTGCAGTCATAGAAATATTGTTCTCATCTTTGGGTCAGAGAACCTTTGTAGCATTTGTGCCTAAGCCATTTGTAGAGTTGATCTGTGTGGGGACAGAGGGATGGTGCTTCAAGAACTGGTGCTTCAGGCACGACTCTGGGTTCTTCCCGCTTGGTGCCCAGTGTGTCTGCTGGCGAGGTCACCACTACAGGGAGAAGCACGTGCTGTAAACTATTCCTTTGCCATCGCATCATTCCGATGCTCTGGTTTGGCTTCTTCTAGGTCCTGACCAGCCCCATTGTCTGTCATACAAACTAGAACTTGGATCAGACCAGGAGATTCCCTTGGATTGGTACCCATTTGCTACTGTCCAGTTCTCAATGCCCGAAGCCTCAGCCTCGAGGACAGAGGTGAGGTCTCTGGGAGTGGAGAGTGATGTCCAGCCTCAGAAGCACATGTGCCAGCGGGCTTGCTACAACATCCAGGTATCCTGAGTGCCTTGGTTCAAGTTAGGGTTTCTAGATCTGGGGCGGGGCCTGGCCTGGCTGCAAATATTCAATTTGCCCCTTGAGAGTCAGTCAGTCTATCTGTCTGGATGTCTGACTGTCTGTCTCTCCCCTTCTCATATCTCTCTCCAGTGATATTCAACAAGGCTCAGAGCTCAGTCATGGAAACTTAGTGGTCACCATTGACAGCTCTTGAGAAACCTGTATGCATGGCCCCACTGATTTCTTTCCCTGTAGATAAAGTTAGTGAGGGGCAGCTGGTACATTGTCCTTTCCCCTCTGCCCCAAAGGCTACCCCTACCTCCTGCCCCAGCAGCCAGGAACTGTACTTCAGAAAATTGGCTTTGCCCATGTCTTGTCTACTCTTGGGTCAGCTTGTTCCAGTGATGGGGAAATGTAGTCACTTAAGGACCACTGAATGTCCCTTTGTAGGGATATTCTGTGTCAGCTTCCCAGAGCATGGCAGATTTAAAATAAAAATTGTGATGAAAGCTATGACTTCAGAGAGCTTCAGATTTGATTCTAGAACGAAGGATTGGGAGTTTGGTTCTCACAAAACAAGAGAGCCTCACTATTGAGCTGGTGTGGATCAGTGGAGGGGCTGTGCCTGTGTCCACAGGGTAGGCAGCCGGTGTCTCATCAGGTGTAAACAGTACCAAAGAGCTATTGTCTGTCTTGTCTCTAACACTGTCAGTGCTTTGATTTCTTCTAACAGGTTGAAATAGAAAAGAAGTGGATCCAAATAGACGGAGAAGACCCAGATAAAGCCGGTGGCTGTGTGACTCAGTAAACGATGATGCCCTCAGCTCAAATACTCAACCCAGGCTGGGGCAGGAAGCTCTGCTACAACATGGTTGGACTGAGGTCTAAGTAGCATCCTGAGGCCACAGGCAGACCGTGTGAATGTTACTCTTCTGATAGATTTTTGCTCTGGGGATGTGAGCAGGAATGTGTCCATGGTCAGTGCCAGTTCCATCTTGAAAGTTGGTGGAACTCTTTCTGATGGGAAACCTGCTGGCCAGTTTGACTGGAGGGTATTTGGGCTTTCTTCACCCAGTGACTTTGTTTTGTAATCTGGGTTAAGTGATTTCCCCGGCTTTCAGTGTAGTGATTGAATGAGAATGGACCCCATAGGCTCATTTATTTGGATGTTTAGCACCAGGAAGTAGAACTGTTTGGAAGGATTAGAAGGATTGGGAGGTGTGGCCTGATTGGAGTAAGTATGATCTTGTTGGAGGAAGTGTTTCATTGTGGGGCTGGGCTCTCAGGTTTCAAAAGCCATGCTAGGCCCAGTCTTTCTCTCTCTCTACCTGTGGATCAAGATGTAGCTCTCAGCTACCGCTCCAGCATCATGAGCACCCCCAAGTTCCTGCAATGCTTCCACCAAGATGACAATGTACTAACTCTCTGAAAACATAAGCAAGCTAATAAGCAGCTCCCCTCCATGGCCTCTGCATCAGCTCCTGCCTCCAGGTTCCTGTTCTGTGTGAGTTCCTGTCCTGACTTCCTTCAGTGATGAACAGTGATAGGGAAATATAAGCCAAATAAACCCTTTCCTCCCCGACTTGTTTTTGTCATGGTGATTCTTCACAGTAATAGAAACCCTAGCTTGAACCATTAGCATGTGGACCACCGAGGAAGGCAACCAAATGAGACAGAGCCCCAAGTATACGATATGCTGCAGTAGCTGAAGATGTGGGTTGAAACGGAGATTTGGATGTATCTGTGATTGTGAATTCTCTATGCTCCTGTCCTGTGCCAACACTGGGGAGTCGTCCTCGGCTGTGTTTGCTACCTGTCTTTCCCTTGCTGTGGGGTCATTTTCAAGATGTCTCTTATTCTGATTTGTGATCCAAAGAAATTATTTCCATTGATATACATATTTTGGAATGAGTCACTAAAATACAGTGCTTTTTGGTTTGGGGAGAATTCCTTTCAAAATGAGATCAGAATCATTGGACATAAATTAAAATATTTATGTTCATTAAAGGTGAACTTTTAAAGTTCATGAGTATGGTTTTCCTAAAGTAGCAATGCTAGGGCTATGTTTGGCCACAGTGTTTCCTGTAATTAACGCAACCCTCTTGCTAGAAGGCTAAGCCCTGGCTTGATTCTGTGTGCTGGTGCCATTCAAATTCTGTTTCATTCAAATTCTGCTTTGTAGAGAGTGTTTTCTTGGGCTGGAGAGATGGTCCAGCTGTTAAAACCTAGGCTCACAACAAAAGCCATGAGAGTGTTTTTCTTTGGAAAATGTGCAAAGTGAGAGGCACTATGTAATTCTAGCTGTAATACTACAAGGAGATAGTTCAACTCTTCCGAGTTGGAGGAATGGCTTGATGGTCCCGTTGTCTAGGGGAGATGCCAATGGCATTAGTAGCTAGAACTCTGCCTGGAATTTCCTTTAGTACTTACCATGACAAGTCAGAATCCTAAAATTTATGAAATCGATTTTCTGAGGATTTTGTGTGTATGAAAAAGAGTCCTCCATGTCGTGTTAATACATGTTCGATTCATGTTGAGCCTTATCTGAGACTGAAGACTTCCTTCTCACTCACTGGGTTTGTTTTTCATCAGAAAGTGACACACAGCTGTTCTAAACCACACTTTTTTGTTGGCCTACAGAATTTATTTCATGAATCTATCTTGTGTTACATTCATTTCGTCCCTTTACATAGATTACAGCAAGCATCCATGATGGTTTGTACCTATCAGATTTCATTGCTCTTAACTGTGAAGGCACAGAAAACAGAAGTCCATGCCAATGGGTTACATGGCTCTCCTTTAACTTTGTTTGATATGTAGATCACAGTATTGGCTTGAGGCTCATTGTTGATGTATAGAACATGTATGTATGCGAGCGCATACTTTATAAAAACCCCACCATCTTTCCTTATCTTCCGGAGTAGGCATGCTTTCTCTTCAGTCTGCTTGAAACAAATATGCGAAGTGTTGCTGGGAAATCCCAGGGAAGTTAGCTGGGTTAATTACATCTTTTTCTCTGAGGTATTTTATGGCCTCCTGCCCGGAAAGAACTCACAGTGGATGCAGATGAACTTAATGCATATTCATATCGCAAAAGAAATGCAGCAAAGGGCCCAAGGCATTACTCCTCCTCCCCCGAAGGTTGGCTAGTATGTGTGGGTCACACTGCTGGGGTCTTTAAGACTTCAGGACCATCTCAGGCTTCAGTAACAGAAGACTGCCACACACCCAAGTGAGTTTCTGGAGCAATGTAGATAGCATTAACAGCGGGGTGCAGCTGCATAATTGTTAATTTGCACATCTATCAAGGACCTTAGATATCCATTATTTAGTGTTAAATTAATATCAGGGATGAGAGGCTGGAGGTCAGATGTGATTCCTGAGCTCTGCAGGGAAAACTTACTAGGCCATTTAGCCGGTGTAAGAAGTAAGCTCTCTTTAAGGGGCCAGCAGTGATCTTCAAAAGCCCTTGCTTTTAAAGGAGGCGCAGAGGGAATTCTAGAAAAAACACTTCTTTGTAACATTTTAATTTAGATAATTTCTTTAGACCACTTTGGAGTCTGTGGCCACTTCAAGGACACCAGCAGTTTATAACTTGTACTTCTGCCTTCACTGCCCTGGTTGGGTCATCTAGGCAGCACGGGGCCATATTAACTGTTAATAAGTTCATGGGTTGGTTGTTACATGATCAGTTATGCAGGTCTGAGTGCAAGAACACTTCTCGTGTCCATGGGAACCGCTAAAGTTAATCAATTACAAAAGGAACGCCAGCTCTCCAGCTTGCCTTTAGGACTGGTGTGTGTATCAGAGACCTAAGCACCTTTCATTCAGGAAGTGTGTGTCTGATCTTACAAATTTTTCTTACAAATTCTCTTAGATGGTGTTCCTTAATGATGACTTATGTTTTACTCACAGTATGACTTTTTGACCTGTCATTACAAATACAGAACAGATTGAACTTTGATAATCATGTAACAAAGTATTTTGTAGATTACATATTGATTTTTATAAAATTAAAGACGTATTTCAAATGGTTCTTACTGTGCTGTGGACTTATATCTTCTGCAAGGCCCTGGGGCTTTTTTTAAAGGTGTGAAATCAATTTCAATAGCCTTAAACAATTGACTCTCTGTCAGATATGTGCATATAGCGTCACTCTTATGGGGTCCCTCAATGTGGCATCTTGGCCTAGAAAACAAATATCATCAAACTCTTACTGGTCACATTATAATAGCTGAGTCAAAAAAGATTTATTTTATTATTTTTGTGTGTGTGCACACGCGCGCATGTGTGAGCACCTGAGTGCAGTGCCTGTGGGGTCCAGGTGGAATGCTAGATCACCAGCGCTAAGTTACAGGCAGCTGTGAGCCACTGGGTAAGGGTGCTTGGGAACTGAACTCAGCTGCTCTGAAAGAACAGTATAGATTCTTAGGTCCTGGGTCATCTCTCTAGTCCCAAGAATGATTATTTTTAGATGATATAATCATGACACATAAAGATACGGAACTGGCCTGAATCCTCTTCCCTGAGAACTAGCTTTCACGGTACTAGAGGGTACCCTGCAAGCTTCCAAAGGAAGGAGGCCACCAACGGTCCTACCCAGCTATGATGCCTAGGAATCAGATCAACGGCCAGCATGGCACAGCAACCCTAAGGGTACAGTCATGGCGTGCATACCTTGGTAGTCACCGACAACTCTCTAATTGGGTCTGCTCAACAGAGGGAAACCATGCCTGGTACCAGAACCCTAGCTAAATACTCAGTGCTGATGAAGTCATGGGATTGGAGGAGAACCCATAACCACTGCTTTACTAAACCAGAACAATCCCTAATGACATTCTAAGCATTTGTCTCTGTCTTAGTGTTCTATTGCTGTGATGCGAATCATGGCCATTGCAACTCTCATAAAGGAGAGCATTTAATTGGGGCTGGCTTACAGTTCAGTGGTTTAGTCCATTATCAGCATGGTGGGCAGCATGGTGGTGCTGGAGAGGTAGCTGAGAATTCTACATACAGATTGGCAGACAGCAGGAAGAGAGAGAGGGCCTCTGAGCCTGGCTTGGGCTTCTGAAACCTCAAAGTCCACCCCTGGTGACACACTTTCTCCAACAAGGCCACACCTCCTAATCTTTTCAAATAGTGCCACTCCCTAAGCATTCAACTATATGAGCCTAAGGAAACCATTCTTATTCAATCTGCCACAATCTTTATATGCACAGATAAATGTAGAAAATCCCCTCATCAGGGAAACTTCTTTTTGTAATAGATGGAGACCACTATGGAAAACCACAACCAATCAAAATGCAGAGTTGTGGAGTTCAGTCCCAAGGGATAGATATATCTACAAAAACATCCTGCACCTGAGGCTCAGGGAACATTGCAGAAGAGGAGGTAGAAAGATTGTAAAAGCCAAAAATGAGGGAGTTCACTGTGAAATTGTTTCCTAGTAACACTGAAGCTATACCCATAAAGTCTAACACAACTGCCCAAACATGAGCTGAATCAAGATGCCACCAAGTAGACATGCCACCGTGGACAAGGAAAAGCCCAGGAGGCCTCAATCCTACACAAAGAACTGAAGGCAGCTGAAGAAAGCTGGTAATGGGAGGGGTGGCTTCCTCAGGGAAGAGCATGCCAGTGCCAAATGACCAACACGAAACCATACATGCAGGTGACATGGTGATGGAGCAGTTACATTTAGTAATATATATTTACATACATTACACATGCAATAACAATGAAAAAGAAGCAATGAATTTGAAAAAGATGGCTTGGAGGGAGAAAAAAGAAGGGAGAAATGTAATTATACTCTCAAAAAAGTAAAGAAAAAACAGTGATGATATAATCATGACACATAAGGACCTGAGACAAGCATATGAATAAGATTTCATTCTGTTTAACTCATTAATTCCTGAGGGAACTGGTGAGATGTGTTATAAATGGTGTCAAGAAACATTAAACAGAGATACATGTAAGAAGTAAAAACTTCTGAAATGAAGTCACAAACATGCTAGATCAGTGGTTCTCAACCTGTGGGTCATGGCCTTTTTGGGGTTGTCAAATGACCCTTTCACAGGGGTCAACTATCAGATATCCTTTATATCTGATATTTACATTATGATTCATAACTGTCTTAGGGTTTCCATTGCTGCAATGAAACACCATGACCATAAAGCAAGTTGTGGGGGGAGAGTTAATTCTGCTTACACTTCCACATTGCTGTTCATCACTGGAGGAAGTCAGGACAGGAACTCACACAGGACAGGAACCTGGAGGCAGGAGTTGAAGCAGAGGCCATGGAGGAGTGCTGCTTACTCAGTACTGACTTGCTCAGACTGCTTTCTTTTAGAACCCGGGACCACTAGCTGAGGGATGGCACCACCTGCATTCATTACTAATTGAGAAAATGCCTTACAGCTGGATCTCATGAGACATTTCCTCAACTGAGGCTTCTTCCTCTCTGATGACTCTAGATTGTGTCAAGTGGACACACAAAACTAGACATTACAATAATAGTAGCAAAATTACAGTTATAAAGTAGCAATGAAAATAATTGTCTGGTTGGGGTTGTCTCAGTTAGGGCTTCTGTTGCTGTGAAGAGACACAGTGACAACAGCAACTCTTTTTTCTTTTACATTTTTCTCTGTTCCCCTCCCTGCCTCTCCCTTCCTCCCTTCAATCTTTCCCCAAGGTCCCCATGCTCCCAATTTACTCAGGAGATCTTGTCTTTTTATACTTTCTACTTCCCATGTAGATTAGATCTATGTAAGTCTCTCTTAGTGTCCTCATTGTTGTCTAAGTTCTCTGGGATTGTGGTTTGTAGGCTGGTTTTCTTTGCTTTATGTTTAAAAAACCAACTATGAGTGAGTACATGTGATAATTGTCTTTCTGTCTCTGGGTTACCTCACTCAAAATAATGTTTTCTAGTTCCATCCATTTTCCTGCAAAATTCAAGCTGTCGTTATTTTTTTCTGCTGTGTAGTACTCCACTATGTAAATGTACCACATTTTCCTTATCCATTCTTTGGTTGAGGGGCATTTAGGTTGTTTCCAGGTTCTGGCTATGACAAACAAAGCTGCTATGAACATAGTTGAGCACATGTCCTTGTGGCACGATTGAGCATCCTTGGATACATACCCAAAAGTGGTATTACTGGGTCTTGAGGAAGGTTGTTTCCTAATTTTCTGAGAAATCGCCACACTGACATCCAAAGGGGTTGTACCAGCTTGCATTCCCACCAGCAATGCAGAAGTGTTCCCTTTTCCCCACAACCTCTCCAGCATAAGTTGTCATCAGTGTTTTTGATGTTGGCCATTCTTTCAGGTGTAAGATGGAATCTCAGTGTTGTTTTGATTTGCATTTCTCTGATGACTAAGGATGTGGAACATTTTCTTAAGTGTCTTTCAGCCATTTTAGATTCCTCTGTTGAAAGTTCTCTATTTAGGTCTGTACTTCATTTTTTTTATTGGATTATGTGTTCTTTTGGTGTCCAATTTCTTGAGTTCTTTGTATATTTTGGAGATCAGACCTCTGTCTGATGTGGGGTTAGTGAAGATCTTTTCCCATTCTGTAGGCTGTTTTGTCTTGTTGACCTTGTACTTTGCTTTACAGAAGCTTTTCAGTTTCAGGAGGTCCCATTTATTAATTATTTCTCTCAGTGTCTGTGCTACTGGGGTTATATTTAGGAAGTGGTTCCCTGTGCCAATGCATTCAAGTGTACTTCCAACTTTCTCTTCTATAAGGTTCAGTGTGGCTGGCTTTATGTTGAAGTCTTTGATCCATTTGGGCTTGAGTTTTGTGCATGGTGATAGATATGGGAGATCTTTCTACTTTGTGGTGTCTTCTTCAATTTCTTTCTTCAGAGATTTAAAGTTCCTGTTACAAGTCTTCCACTTGTTTGGTTAGAGTTACTCTGAGATATTTTATGCTATTTGTGGCTAGTACCACAGCAACTCTTAAACTGGGGTGGCTCACTTACAGTTTAAAGGTTCAGTCCATCATCATCATGGTGGGACATGGCGGTGTGCAGGAGACATGGTGCTGGAGAAGGAGCTGAGAGTTCTGTTTCCTGTGCGGGCAGCAGGAAGTGGTCTGAGACCCTGGGCAGTATTTTGAGCAGATGAGACCTCAAAGCCCAACTCCACAGTGACACACTTCCTCCAACAAGACCATACCTGCTCTAGCAAGTCTACACCTCCTAATAGTGCCATGCCCTTTGAGCTTATGGGGCCCTATGCCACAGAGGGTCACCATAACCTGAGGAGCTGTATTAAAGGGTTGCAGCATCAGGAAGGTTGTGAACCACTGGGCTTAATGCTCTGAGCCACCAGTGGACTATGGTCAATAATTCTTCCAACCCTAACACAATTAATTTGCATTTTGTGGGCAAGAATCATGTTCATTAATATTAACTTTCTTTGACTTACAGACTTGATAAACAATTCTGGGATGTGTTGGTTAGTTTTTTTTTTTTTTTTTTTTTTTGTCAACTTGACCCATGCTAGAGTCATTTGGGTAAAGGAAACCTTAATTGAGAAAATGCCTCCATTTATTGGGCTGTAGGCAAGTCTGGGGACATTTTTTTTTTTGATTAGTGGGAGGATGTAGACCACTGAGGGTGGTACCCTCCTGGGCAGGTGATCTTGGGTTGTATAAAACATAAAGCTGAGCAAATGATGGAGAGCAAGCCAGTAAGGAGCACCCTCCATGGCCTCCGCATCTGCTCCCGCCTCCAGGTTCGTGCCCTGACTTCCCTGGATGATGGACCACGGTTGGGAAGGGTAGGGCAAATAATCCCCTTCCTCCTCAAGTCAGTTTTGCCTTTGTCTTTGTCACAGTGCTAGGCAGCAAACTGAGGCATAAGGGAAAGTGTTGATGGCTTCAATGAGCCAGCTGGACAGGGCTCCAAAGTCCGTCACCACTTTCCTTTTCTTTTTTTCTAGACAGGGTTTCTGTATGTTACAACTGTAGCTGTCCTGGAACTCAATCTGTAGACTAGGCTGGCCTTGAACTCACAGAGATCTGCTTACTTCTGCCTCGCAAATTCTGGGATTAAAGGCGTGTGCCACCATGCCCAACTAACCATTTTTCTTTTTAAGAATTAAAAAATTACATTTTATCATTTATTTTCTCCCTCCTCTCTCTCACACCCACCGCACACACTGCTCTGGGTGTCCCAGGGATTGAACTCAGGTCGTCAGGCTTGATGGTGGGTACCTTTACCTGCAGGTGCTCTGGGTGTCCCAGGGATCTAACTCAGGTCGTCAGCTTGATGGTGGGTACCTTTACCTGCAGGTGCTCTGGGTGTCCCAGGGATTGAACTCAGGTCGTCAGCTTGATGGTGGGTACCTTTACCTGCAGGTGCTCTGGGTGTCCCAGGGATCTAACTCAGGTTGTCAGGCTTGATGGTGGGTACCTTTACCTGCAGGAGCATTGTCCATGCTCTTTCGTTTCATTTCTAAACAACAAGACAACCTTTGTCCACAGGATGGAATTATACAGTGTTGTAATATCGAAATAATGTGTATTTAAAAACAAGTTTTTAAAGTTTAGAAAACCAGTGTTACACAATAGATACAGCGATTACTTCAGATCAGGCGTGAGAGATGGGTGGTGTCTAGGTCGGGCCGTGACAGACAGGAAGGAACTTAGTGTTGATTTAAAGCCACAAGGAGAGGAAACAAAATACTCTCCACCCCGCATCTTATCGGAATGTAGGCATTTGTTGAATTCAGCTTTTATTTACTTGTTAAGTCTGGAATCTCATAGCAGCATCTGAGGGATGGCGAGATGGCTCAGTGAGTAAAGGTGTTTGCTGCCAACACTGATTACCTGAGTGTGTGTGTCTCCTGGAACTTACTATGTAGACCAGGCTGGCTTTGAACTCTGCTTGTCTCTGCTTCCTGAGTGCTGCAATCAAAGGCGTGCGCCACCACCACCTGGTTGATTACCCAGTTTGGTGGAAGGAGAAAACCTAGTCTCCCAGGTCATCCTGGGACCACCGTATGTGCACTGTGGCATACCCCCCCCCTAAATAAGAAAGCAAGTAAATAAATAAATAAACATCAAAAACAAAACAATGAACCACCCTCCCCAAATCCCTGACCAAGCCCTTTGTGGGGACCAGGTTATAGAGCATTATTTTAGACACCCCTTACAGTCAGAAGGCTTTGCTGAAATTGTTCCAGAGCAGCAAAAGGACTGAGCAGCACGAACCGGCCACGCTTGCTCTCCATCAATCAACCCCTCAGACCTCCAGCTACCAGTTTTTCCAGTCTGTCCTGCCCCATTTGTGCAGATAGCCGGTCATTTCTACCTTCCTGTGTTCTACATCCTCTCCTTCAGGAGTAGCAGCCTAAGGCCAGTGTGCATTTGGTCAGGCGTTGGCATTTACCAGTGTGGTTCATTCTGGGCGAGCATGCCATGAATTTAACCTGATCATCTGCATATTTCCCTGGGTTGTATGAAACAAGGATATTTTTCTTGTTACAGATAAATTAGTAAGTCCCTGCTATAACTGACATTGAAAAATATAAATTTACCTATAATTTTTGGAATATTGGGGTTGAACCCAGGATCTGACACACAGTTGGTAAGCACTCTGCCTCAGATTATACCATTCATAATCTATAATCAATCTAAAAAGGGATAGTTGCTGGTTATGGAGCGAATGGTTGAGTTCCAAAAGCAAACCTGTTCCTTTACAGGTTTTAATAATGTACCTTTATCATTGTTGCCCAAGTTTTGAAGGATTAAAGCTGACATGAAAGAAATGAAAGCCTGCATACCTCTGTGAGGTTCGCCACTTACCCTCCAGGTACCGGCATCAGCGTGGTCTTCCAGACATGAAGAGGAAACGCCGCTTTTAAAGTAACTCGGTTGTGTGTTAACCCATTCCTAAGAAACTGTCTTTGTTCCATTCACAACCATTAGGAAGTTCAAAAAATGTTATTTACAATACACACTCGAACCAGCAGATGGCGCTCTCAGGCAAGTCGCAGCTACCCAGAATCGGGAGCAGAGCCAGAGCTTGGCTCTTGTATTTTGATTAATAAAAGACCTTGAGGGCACTTTATAAGCATTTCAAAGCATTGTGAATATGGTGGAACATAATTAAAATTAATGTAGTAGACAATCTCTTTAAAGTATTCCTAATGCAATGTCTAAAAATGCCGTTGAATACAATTTTACATATCCCAAAGATTTAAATACTACGCTTATCTCCAAACATTTCTAACTATTAAAGGGATAAAAAATGTCATTTTTCTTCATTTTCAAACAAACGTTTTACAGTCAGTTATATGCTAAATCCTCCTACTTAAAAATACTTGTAAAGTTATCCATCAATCCTTTTTCGTGTGTCTCAGGGTCGGAACAAGCAAATGCATGCTTGCCAACTACTCCATGCTACCTTGACTCAGGGTCGAACCTTTGTTCTCTTAGTCCTTAGAAAGCTTTCTCCCACACCCAGAGACCTTCCTGGATGGATCTAGTCATTTCTTTATAAAGCGCATTTGAACGTTTTCTTTCTAAAATTCTTCATATCATGAGTAAGCCTGTAAATGTAGCCGAGGCATTCCTAAAGATGTACTCCACACTGTGAGGCCGAGAAGGGCTGCCGTGTCACGTTGAGTGGCCTCAAAACGCTATGTCATTGCAATTCGACATCATGATGGTCATTCAAAGGCGTGTGAGATTTAACATCGTCTCGTGTCTGCATTTTCTTAGTTACTGGGGATGAGCAATGACAAAACTTCTGCCCATATATAAAGGGTATATATCACGGGAAGAAGCAAGCAATCAGCAGATAGCAACTTGGGATTACTGTTATGCAGAAAAATAAAGCAAGCCAAGGCTACAGAGAGTGGCATAAGGAGGCTGCCCTGACATCTTCGAAGAGACTGGAGAGAAATGGAGCTATCCTGCAGGGTAGAGGGAGTCCAGCAGAGGGCGCTGCAGGAGCACAGACGCCTGAACCGAGCGCTTCTCACCAGTAAACAAGCGGATCCCAGGGAAACCCCAGTGAGCTGGAGGAAGGAGGAGCTGATAGGAGAGGTCCTGAGTGGGCTGGGATGGAGCTGTGCTAGGGCTTTCTGGAGAGCTGTCAGAACTTCAGGTGTTGTTTGATGTGCCGAGGTAGCGAACTTTATGCTAAAATAATCTGAAAAGGCTGCAGCAGCGCTGATGCACAAACTGTACGAGTAGAAAGAGCAGTCATGGGGTTATTGAAATGACTCAAGATTTAATTTGTTCCTGTGACTATTGCAAAATACTTCAGGGAATGGAGAGGTGCCTCAGACGTTAAGAGCACTGATGCTCTTCCACAGGTTCTGAGTTCAATTCCCAGCAGCCACATGGTGGCTCGCAATGATCTGTAGCCCTCTTCTGGTGTGCAGGTATACATGCAGGTAGGACACTGTATACATAATAAATAATAAATCTTTTAAAAACATAAAGAAAATATACCTGCTGGGCGGTGGTGGCGCACACCTTTAATCCCAGCACTCGGGAGGCAGAGACAGGCAGAGACTCTGTGAGTCTGAGGCCAGCCTGGTCTACAAGAGCTAGTTCCAGGATAGGCTCCAAAGCTACTGAGAAACCCTGTCTCGAAAAACCAAAAAAAAAAAAAAAAAAAGAAAGAAAGAAAACATACCTTAGATTGTGTAATTGATGAAGAATAGAAATTTATTTCTCATTGTTCAATGGTTAGACTGCTGAATCTCCATGTTTAGGAATGGGGTATCCCTAGTGTCTCTTTAATTAATTAATATTATTTATTTTTTTGAGACAGGGTTTCTCTGTGTAGCTTTGGTGCTTGTCCAAGAACTAGCTCTTGTAGACCAGGCTGGCCTTGAACTCACAGAGATCTGCCTGCCTCTGCCTTCTGAGTGCTGGGTTTAAAGGCGTGTGCCACCACCACCAGGCGTAGTGTCCCTTTATTAAAGACACACTGAAGAGGATGTTTTTTGCCCTTCCATTGTGTAATTACATAGTAAGGAGGCACTGCCTGTGTGGAAAGGACCTATAACAAACAATGTGCAAGACTAACTACCTTCGAACACCCCCCCTGCTTTTCCATCCCTTCAGCTTCAAGGATGGATTTCAGGACGTGAATTCCAGGAGGACACAGACACTTGGCTCATAGCTCCAGGACTGAGGCGACAGTGATCAGGAGGCAACGGGAGAGGGGCAATGCTTAGATTCAGAACAGTGAGCTGTAGAAAGAACATTTATTGATGGATCAGATGTAGGCTACAAAGGATAGAAGCCAAACAAAGATGGTGTCTACATTTCTGGCCCGAGTAACTAAAGAGTGGAGCTAGCCTGTATGGAAAAGGTAGGTGATTGGGGGGGGGAGAATATTTTTCTGACTTTAGATTTCCCTTGTAACTTTGCATCCCTTAGGCAAGAGTTTGGCTCTTTCCACCACATCAGAAATTAAGATGCCAGTGTACTCTCTCAATGAACACACAGGTGTACTAGAGAGCATCCGGATAAGCATGAAGGAGAAATGGCAATGACATCTTGATCCTGAGGCGTGCACAGAAGAGTAGAATGAGAGAAAGATGGCATCTAAAGGGAGGGACTTAAGCTTGCAGGAGGGAAAAGGCCACAGGATCCATGCTGCAGAACCTAAGGGACTCACTCTGAGCCAACTCATGTTTTGCTATTGGTGCGTATGTGCTCACGGGTGCGGGCGTATGTATGTTATAATGTGATGTAAAGGTCGGAGGACAGTTTTGGGATGTTGGCCCTCAGCTTTCTGCCCTGTTTGAGGCAGAGTCTCCTGTTGTTTACCACTGCATACAACAAGCTAGCTGGCCTTGGCGGTCAAAGCCTCTCCTGTCTCTGCCTTAAATTTCAAATGGTGCCCAAGGCTTAGAGGCCTTTGTATAGCTGCCTCTGGCTTTTTTTTTTTTTTGGCCTGTTTCTGGGGATCTAAACTTAGGTTTTTGGGCTTGCACAGCAAGTGTGTTTATCTCCTGACCCATTCCTCCAGCCCTGACTTACTCATATTATTGAGTTTTTTCTTACTGCTGTAACTCAGGTTATATTTGCTGCCTCCTTTGTGGTTAGTGCTGAAGAGAAGAAGTTTCATGTCTCCCTTCAGCCTGTGCCACCAGCATCATGCACTGCTCATAGGTTAGGCGCTTTGGATGTGGCAGCTCATGGTTCTTCAGAACTTTGACAGACTCTTGTGCATGACGTTACAGTCATTACATTTTCAAAATTAGCTTAGCCATTGCTTTAATCATTTCTCATTTTGCTTCTAAATTTTTTTCTTGATCGAGCTTAGTGAGGTTGATGTCACATCACATTAGACAGCAACCTTACTTATGCTTTGTTATTAAATTCAAAGTAATGGTGAACTAGTTGATGGGTTTCAGTCTTCAGAATACACACCATTTCTTGCAGTATATAGAAAGGTACAGCATTTAATTAATAGTTTTTCTTTTTATTAGTAGAATATTTTTTCGTTGATAATTTCATTCATGTAAATAATGTATCCTGATTATAGCCACACTCAGCTAGCCCCTTCCACCCCCATCCCCGGCTGGCCCCTAAACATCTTATTACCTGCTTCATGCCCTCCTCTTGCTCCCATTAGCCCACTTAATCCCATTGGTGCTGCCTGCTGGGATGTTGACTGATCTGTCACCAGAGCTGCAGCCAGGTCATGAGCACGGTGGTCATGGCTATGCTCAGAACACAGCATTTCAGAGCACTGCCCCTCTCTCTCTTCAGCCCTCGCCACTACCCTTCCTGCAGTGTTCCCTCAGACTCTGGAGGGTGATGTAGGTACAGATGTCTCATGTAGGATGAGTGCTCAAGAGTCACTTACTCTCTGCACTCTGACCAGTTATGAGTCTCTGCGTTAACTGCTGGCCACTGTAGGGACACATTTCTCCGGCCCAAGTGGAGGACAGTACTAATCTGTTGTATAAATATACATATTTAGAAGGTAGTTTGGCAACACTTGCATTTAGTAAGCTAACAGTCATAGATTCCTCCTAGGGCCCATGGCCTCTTAAGTGATGGGCTTTCCCCCCCATATTCTTTTATTTTTTTCCCTTCAAAAAAAAAAAAGAATTTACATTTCCTCCTCTTCTCCCAGTCCCCTCCCTCTCCCCCCTCCCGCTGCTTCCTTAAAAGAGGGTATGGTGCCCAGCCCTGTGGGAAGTCCAAGGCCCTCCCCCCTCCATCCCGTCCTAGGAAGGTGTGCATCCGAATCAACTAGGTTCCCCAAAAGATAATACATGCAGAGGAGATAGGTCTTAGTGTCATTGTTGATGGCTTCTCATTCTGCCCTCACTGGCAGCCACATTTAGAGAGTCCAGCTTGATCATATGCTCATTCAGTCCTGGTCCAGCTGGATTTGGTGAGCTCCCATTAGATCAGGCACACTGTCTCAGTGGGTGGTCCAGCCCCTCGCGGTCCTAACTTCTTTGCTCATCTTCTCCCGCCTTCTGCTCTTAGACTGGACCTTGGGAGTTCAATCCATTGCTGTGTGACTGTGGGTCTCTGTCTCTATCTCCATCCATTGGACGAAATTTCTATGGATGTGATCAAGATATTCATCAGTGTGACTATGGGATAATGATAGTTCTGGCACCCTCTCCTCTGCTGCCCAAGGACCTAGCTGGGGACAACCCTGTGGACACCTGGGATCTCCTCTAGAGCCAAGTATCTTGCCAGTCCTAAAATGACTCCAATAATGTGGATATCTTAATCCCTTCTCCCAACATCTTTTCTCCATCTTCACCCTCCCACTCCCCCAAGCTCTCCTCAGTCCTTCCCTTCTCCCTTCTCCTTCCCCCTCTCCCCTCCCCCACCCCCCTACCCCCACCTTTATCCCCACCCCCGTATTCCCACCTTTTGCCTGGCAATCTTGTTTGCTTCCAATTTCCAAGAGTATCTATATATGATTTTCTTTGGGTTTGCCTTGCTATTTGGCTTTTCTGGGCTTGTGAGCTATAAGCTTAGTGTCCTTTGTT
>PVIU01025636.1:0-23357 GCA_004026605.1 Ondatra zibethicus
GGAATCAACCTAGCAAGGTGCATGTGAGCTCCCAGAGACTGAAGCAGCAAGCAGAGGACCTACATGGGTTTGCACCAGGTCCCCTGTGTACATATTACAGATATTAGCTAAGCATTTTTGTGAAAGTGCTGGCTGGGAGAACAAGTGGATCTCTGAATCTTGTCCCTGCTCTTGAGACTCCTTTCCTCCTGTTGGGTTGCTGTGTTCAACTTCCATATGAAAGTTTTTGCTTCATCTTGTTATATTTTATTTTTGTCATGTTTTGGTTGTTAGCTCTCAGAAGCTCGTTCTTTTCAAATCAGAGACAGAAAGGGAGTGGACCTGGAGCGGAGTAGAGGTGGTGCAGAACTGGGGGGAGGTGAGGTGGGGGCAAGCTGAAACCAGGATATGTCATGCAAAAAAATAGTCTATTTTCAATAAAAGGGAAAAAAGTAAAACAGAAAAATAAAATACAGCCCAAGAAAAAAGTAGCCTATTTTTATAGATCATCAGACTACACAGATTAGTCCAAGTTATTGTAGTTTGGATATTGTTTGGGTTTTACAAGGATGAACTAAGAGTGAAGGCTGGAAGTTTACTCATGGTGTGTGATACCAGTATTTGAGGTTGAACTGGAGGAGAGCTAGGAGAGGTTTCGAAAAAGAGAGATTGAAATCTGTGGAAGCACTGATATAATTTTTTGGATGTCTTTATTTGGCGACTGGCAGCCTGATTGAGGGGCAGATATGTTCCTTTTTTTCAGCATATTTAAACTATTCATGAAATATTGGATTCAAGATCTAACATTCTCCAAGGAGGCAAACTCCAATATTTGGATTTGAAAGTGGAACAAGAAATATCAAACTTTTATCCTTCTGGAAGTTTCTTCAATCATTCTAAAACAATCACTGTTTGTAGGCTAAGACTAGGTAAATATTCTTTAAACCAAGAACAAAGTTGCAATTCACAGTTAGACATTAAAAATATCCATATAAAGAGTAAAAAAAGATTAACAGATTAACATGAAAATAGAGAGTTTCATAATATATGTGTATATATGTGTACACACACACACGTATTTGATTCTTTCATAGCTAGACAGAAATTTGTCTGTGTTTAACCAAGAGATATTGGTGGGGTCCCAGCAGGAAAAAGAGACTGAGAGAACTGTGTCTTCACACATAAAGCTGTGCAACATATAGCATCTTCTAGGTCCGTGGATATGTTTAAGAAATGTCTGAGAGTAGGCTGATGCAACTAGAAATCACAACACAATTGTTTTTCAAATTCTTATTATTTGTTATTCTGAAAGATTTTTTTTTTAATTGGACTCAGAAGCAGAAGCTCTCAGCATGGTCAGTCTGTGTTTTTTGGCCGTTGATTCCTCACGTTTTTCTTTGGCTTCCTTCCTTCTTTTGTCAAAAGTTTACTATATTCTGCAGTTTCATTCTTATTTTTCTTGGTGATTGCTTATACAGGGAAACATGTGGGCATTCATGTTGCAGGATAGTGAAATAAGATAATGCTGAATCATGCGGCTTTGGTCCCGGGGTTTCGTATCTTCTTTATTTAAGGGATTTCTGACAACATCTTCTTTATCAAGACTTAAAAGTTGGAGGGTTATGAGAGCTCTTTTGGACCCCAACTGTCAGTGCACAGTATTATGTTTCAGGCCAGAAATGTTCATCCACAGTCTGCTCCCAGACTTCCAATTTCTCTCTCCAGCTCTCATTGGTGTATAACAAGAATGAACCTTACTCAACAGCTGACACACTCTGCTGTGGGTCACGATAACATGTTTCATGAGGAAACCTTGTTTGTTGTCCCCACCATGGATTCAGTCCCCACCACCCTTCTATGTTTCACCCAGAGCACCAGAAGCAATTTCTGGGCCACGTGCTTCTCATAGAAGGTACAAAGTTAGCATGCATTGTTCACTTCAATAAGTTTCTGACAGTGTCTGGAAAGGAGATATTCAGCTCCATCTTGATGAAGTCAATCACCTAGGAAACACCGCAAGTAAAAAAAAAAAGAAAAGACAAGAAAAAAAGATATGGAACTATTTTTAAAAGAACAAAGAATAGTCCTTGGCAATTACATGTTAATGCTTTTCTCCTCTTGTCTGTGTTAGGAAATAGGGGCATCATTTGCTTTATCTTCTTAATGTCTGTGAAATCTGTACTCAACATCATCTATGCCAGACAAGTCTCTTTCTTATATTAGGTATTATTTATTACAAATACCTTTTGTTATTTAAATTCATTAAGTTCCTTGATTCACTGGCTCTACGATGGATAGTGTGTTCATAAATTCAGGACAGGCATCATGTATAAAGTTTTTTTGGCTTCCTGGTTTTAGAATTATGACACTTTAGGTAAAGAAGTGTTTTTCTGGAATTATATTTGAACCTGTTTGGTTTCTTTGAATACATAGTTCAGATACTAAGAATTTAACTTCTTGTCAGAAATGTTCCAAAGCTCACAGTACATTAGCCACGGCATTACTTGAAAACATTGAGCTTAGAGCTAATTCATATCTTTACCAAATAAAGGCTGCAATTTGAAAGCATAAAAATGTGCAGCATGGATTTTATTACCATGTTCAAGTGCTTTAACAAGCTACATGCCATCTATTTCATCGTAGGATTTGAATTCAGCTAAACGCATAGGTCTGGCCTGTGATGATTTTATTTAGCAAGCCACCAGGGACTAACTTCTGTTTTCTGCACTGCGGCTATTAACTTCCTTGTCCATATCCCCTTGAAAATTTTCTGAAAATGTATTTGTGATGCAGGAAAAGAAAAGAAAAATTCCTAAAAGGCAAGAATAGAGCAAAAACCCATGTATCCAGAGATGTTGGTTACAGAATTTAAGTCCACCCAAAGAAAATCCTCTTATTCATAACTAGTTTCATTTCTTCTGTGTGTGTGTGTGTGTGTGTGATTCCCTAGAACTGGTAGAGCCAAAAGACACAATTTAGATCCAGTTTATTCCTCAAATTTAGGCCCTCTACATAAATCCTCATCAGGACTGGGGGTACCCTCTATGAAAGAGTCCATAAGGAATAATAAATACTCTTTGTGAAGGTCATGGGTACACAAAGAAACATACAACTTCCATTGAGACAATTTAACTAGACACTTATCCCTTTGGAGATTTGTGATCAAATCTGAGTCCTCATTTTAAACTCTGAGATCATCAAAGACAAAACCAAAATAATTGAAACATTCAGAGATGAATATCAACTTAAATATAGGAAACAAGCAATATTTAGGTACCTGAACTGCTTCTCAACCTTAATAATGGGCCAAGAAGACTTTGGATTAGCATTTTCAATGTATGATATGAAAGTAAATATTAAACTAGAACAATATAACTGTAAAGAGGACCTAAAGGAAGTTTCAGAAACTCCAAATTTACTACTATTATCTTTTCACCAAAAAGTATTTATTGACAAACTCTAGAAGTCTAGACAACTAGCTCTTGCTCAAGGGAAGGTCAGCAGACTGCTTTTTAAATATGGATTTATTTCTGGACAGCTGGATGGCTCAGAAGATAAAGGTACTTGCCATCAAGACTATTGACATGAATTGCATCCCCAAGGCTCACCTAATGGAAAGAGATAACTGATTTTTGCAAATGGTCCCCTGACCTACATACATAGATCACACATGCCTTCGCCCCACAGAGAAAATAAATTAACAAAATACAATTAAAGACTGAACCATTAATCATCATTAAATCTCAGAAGACACAGTCTGCAAACCAAAAAAGAAAGTAAATATGAATTGTAAAGTATTAAGTAAAATATTTGAGAAATATTATGTAAGTCAATATTGAGATGTTACAGTCAGATAATTTGTTTTGGAATAATTAAATATACTTTTAACACCTTATGATAAATACTAAAAATTACTTCAAAGATTTCAGAGAGGTAAAATGGAATATGAAAAAATCATTCTCAATCAAATATAATGAATGGAAAACACAAAGACAAAGCACGTAAGCCCCACATTGCAAGGTAGTGAATACTGTGGCTCTTCCTCTTGCTGATAATCACCTTGTCCTATACCCTTGCTGTTGCGCTTGGTCTTGCAACTTTCTGTGATAAATGACATTTTAGTGTAAGAGGTTTTCTGGTTCTGATAAGTGCCAAGAAGCTCCCTTTTCCTCCGCTGTGAGATTGACAGAGGATGCTTCTGAGTTCTGCAAGAAAGTGACAAGGGTGCCAGGGGCACCTATGATGAACTTAAAGGATGAGTAAAAACAGGCTCCTGAGAACTCATACAGTAAGTACTTCTAGAAACACAACCAAACCTATATTCACTGGTGTAAAAAAAAAAAAAAAAGGTGACATAAAATATGTGGCTAACAGCTGTGCAATTGAGTAAGTCACTTTATCTCCTGAATTTTAGTTTCTCTTTCTACTTTTTTTTAAAAGTTGTATTATAGAGAAAAAAATCTCCTAAACACTCTAAAGACTTAAGGTGAAAAGGTAAATCAGAAAATGCATAAGAAACGGCGGAGAAGAAAATAAATTGAATTGCTTGTAACAGTCATAATGAAGTGGGGAGATGAAATAGAAGATGAAGCAGGGGATATTTACTTTTTCTTTTATACAATACTTTCTTTTGAGTTTTAGAACTTGTTTTTACAATTGGAATTCCAGTCACAGAATTCAATAAAATGAGTGATAATGAAACAGAAAAAGGGAACGGAAAATGTAGGGTTAGAACAAGAGGGGAATGAAAGAGGGAAGGAGGGGTAGACAGGAGAAAGAGAGAAAAGGCTGAAAGAAATAGGTGTCATACCAGGAAACAGCTTTAAACCTGACGTAAAACCAATCTAGGGTCCCAAATGGATAAAGTCTACTTAAAAAAGTTCATGTGCAGCCTGGCATGGGTAACATGTTGGTTTTGAAAAATGTTATACAAAAGAACATGCATGGCTATTTCACAAGTGGAGCATATGGCAATTGGGAAATATTCTGAACGCATACAAGTCTACAACCATAGCAGAGTAAGTATGTGATAAAATCATGAGCAATTTGATAACCTTGAAGATTCCCATTAATAAGAGATTCTCCTTTGTCATCATTTCCTTAGAAACCCACAGTCTGAATGGAAGCAGCCCCACATATCCACATCATTGTTGAAAAAAAAATTGATTTGTGGCCAACCTTAAAAACTTAGCTGCTACTTGAAGCAAACAATCAAAAAAATAACAAAACAAAGCAAAAATAATGGTCATTTCTAAATGGATTTAGACATTCTAAATAGATCATAAGGTTGCAGAGGAAGAAACATAGAATGTATTTCCCTTTAGAGAGCATTTTCCCTTAGTTATTTCTATAACCCGAGCCAACTGCATGCACCCCTGACTATTTTATGTATATACCGATCCTTTTGCATATACTGATCCAAATGAAGAAGTGAATGGACACTGTCTTCTTTCTTTTACCAATCACAGTTTTCTCAAAGACACTTTAAGAGGGAGAGTTACAATGTGTTTAGCTGCTTTCATATTAAGTCTTCCCAAGTCTATTTAATCTTGTTGGGGTCATTTAGCAACTTAAAATTTTTATATAGCTCAATGAAAAAAATGCTTCCTCAAGCCTACATTTGAGATACCTCTCTAATGTGATCATTGATCAAAGCCTTTTAAGAGTAATGACTCACTGGGTACACTCCCAGGCCTTGAATATTTATGACATAACTTTTTATGGTGATTGGCAGAAGCTGAAACAAAAAGCCAACATTCAAATTGCAGAGACCCGTGGAAAGATGGTGTGATTGAGGGGAAGTCATAGTATGACAACTAAGAAAGTTTAGTAACTCTGTTACTCATACGCTCATAATAAAATGAGTCAATGTCATACCCACAGGTCTAGGATCTGAATACAGTGAAAGCTGTTATCAGATTAGCTTTAAGTGCAAGACAGAAACGTGTTCCTGTAACCCATGTAAATGGCAATTATGGAATAGAGAGGTCATGAAAGGGTACAGCTACTGCAAGATCAGGGGGACTGACAGCAAGGGAGTCCAGAGCATTTTCTCTCCCTCTAGCTTCAGATTTTCTCATCACTCATCCATTAGCTAAAATCAACTAGATGACAGAGGGAATAGATTTCCTGTACCTGGTAGTCACAGAGACCCGAGAGGAGGGTGAAGAATGCTGTAAGAGGTTTATACAAGGCGTCGGAAGTGTGGGAGTGTCTACTTCTCATGACTGGTTGCAATTTTGAGTGAGACTGTGTATGTTAAAGTCCTCTGAAAACCATGGAAGGTGTAACAAACTCATATGTGATTCTAAACATATAACCAGTGTCCACAGGTCTTGTATCCATAGTCATCAGAAGACAGCTGGAACAGCTCTTCTGTTTTCCATAGGTTACTTTACTTCCTTTCTGTGTTTTTTTTTCAAATCGCCTACAACTTTTAAAACATATTTTCATTGGTAAATATATTGAATATGGGAAGGAGAAGAGTTGGAACCATCTCAACCCTGAAATGACCCTAGCTATAAATAAAAAAGGAAATTACCACCAAAAGTTTATCATTCCCCTGGAATGCTTTTAACATTTTAATTAAAAATTTTCTTTTTACATGTATGTGTATGTGTGGACATGACACATGACTGGTTACAGAGGGGCCAAAAGCCTCTCTGAAGCTGGAGGTACAGGTAAAATGTATTCTTTGGGATCTGAACTCAGGTCCTTTGCAAGAATAGTTGCATTCTTAACTGATGAACTATCTTCCTATTCCCTGAATTCCCAGAACTCTTGACTTGGGTGCTATGCTTAAGTTACAGGAACCAGTTAAAATGCTTGAGGCTGAAAGTACAAATTCCCCAGTTAACAGCAGCTTAAACAATTACATCAGATAGTAAATTCATGAGAAGGTGATTTCAGGGTTTGCTCAATAGCCCAGTGAAGTCATTAGATATCCAAATATTTTCTGTCTTCGTACGCTGCCATTTGTGTGAATGACAGCTCCCCTGTGTTCACAGATGGCAACAGAAATGTTTGGAAAATATCAATTCTCTCCTTTCTTTCTATCAATAAGGAAAATGTATTATTCTATACACTCTGAGTTCATTTTCTTTCCTTAGGTCTCATAGGCTAAAACTAGGGATCAAATAAGTGCCCCTATTCCACTATGGTGAGGGGGTTGTGGTTTTGAAATGAAACATGATTTAGCCGAGATTATCTAGCTTCTGGGAGCACAAGACTCCAGATTTCCTGGCAAAGGAAATGTAAGGATTTTATGGAGTGGCTCCCTGCTGAGTAGACTGACGGAGCTGTGAGACACAAGTACTCCTGTGAT
This sequence comes from Ondatra zibethicus, assembly GCA_004026605.1. Lineage (NCBI taxonomy): Eukaryota > Metazoa > Chordata > Mammalia > Rodentia > Cricetidae > Ondatra > Ondatra zibethicus. The sequence continues at coordinate 7,304 of PVIU01025636.1, forward strand.
GCTTGCTGCCCTGTGGCTTTTTTATTGTCATGATCCCTTTGTTGTGACTCCACCCCAGCCCCCCATTCTATTCTCTGGTCACACAGAACAAGTATCTCCCCGGCTGTTAAAGTGGCCTTTAACATGACAAGAACCATCTGCTGCTCTCACTGTTTCTGAATATAAATTCTCAGAGAGAACAGTTGGGTGTGGAAAAAGTACACAGATAGTGTGGGAGATGAGCTTGTGCTCCTCCAGGTACTACTGAGTTCACGGGTTGGTATATACTGAGGACTTCTCTTGTTGAATTTTCTGCCTTTATCATAGAGAGTGTAAGGGAGAACAGTGAGGTCAATTTCCATCTGCTGAAGGCTGTGAGTAATCACATAATTCCAGTGAGGAGATGCGAGCACAAATATCTGGGAACAACTTTCTGAATAGGAAGACGAAGCAACCGGCTTCTTCCCTTTCCCTTCATTCTTATGCTTTGAATCTGCTCAGATACCAATGCATGGCTGCAGGTGCAGCTGGCAGCTTGCGTCCATGCTGTGGGTGACAAATAGAATGAGCCCCTGAGAAATGTCACAGCTTGGGACTTCTGATGAATGTTAGAAGGAAATGCACAGCAAACAAACAATTGTGTTACCATTTAAGTTATTATGCAGAAGAGCATAGTGTGCATAGCTGCTAATTGATATGTTAGTAATCTAGTTGTATTAGTTTCTGAGCTGGTCTTGTTTTCAGAAAACATGTGGTTTTATTTTCAAAGTTTGGAGCATTATTTCATCTTCCTGGGACCAGGTACAATTAGTGATAGTAAGCCATTTTTGTGCAAAAAACAAATCCAAGGCAATTTAGCATCTAAGGCTTCTGACTCGTGGACCACCTGCTTAAGGGTCCAGATTTGCTCCTGCCTTCTCCCTGCTTAGGAAGCAGCAGCATCAGCCTGTGCTTTTTCTGCTGCTTTTCTCATTAGTTCTCCGTCTTGACCAGAACACCTTTAGTGTCCTTTACATCTGTTTACTTTTTTGCAATCCTTATGACCCATTTCAGGTGGTGTCTTCTATGCACAAGCCTTTTTTGTGCCTGCAGTTTATATTGCACAGTAGCGGGCACATTTTCATATGTAGTTACTTCCCAGATGAGATGAAAAACTATCTGAGGATCGATTTGACCAACATTACTGAGGTTCAGTTGATAAACTGCATTCTGCTTTGTCCTGAATTGGATGATATCACTGTGCTCAGTTCTTATTTGGGGAAGAAGATTGGAATTAATTTCCAATGTGGGAATTACTAGCAGGTTGTACATGCTGAAATTAATATCAAATCGTCATTTTTATGTATATACTGAGGACTTCTCTTGTCTATTTGGGAACATCTTTAAGATTTTGTTTCCTTTGACTTTTCCAGTTACCTGGTTCTTTTTCCAAAATTTCTGTTCTGTGTTATAAAGTGCATCAATTCCAAAGTTCTTAAACAGTATCTATCTTGAGAACGATTAACTCCTGGAACTGTTGGGTTATTTATGGTAAAAAAAATATTGACTGACAGTCATCTATGCATTCATAACAGCACTAATTTGGAGAGTTCTTAATGAAGTTGTACTAAATGGTCGTCAATAACCTGGAATAAAGACTATAGATTATAATTTAAATGTTTTTAATTTCATTTCCATGCCTGCGAGTATGTATATGGTACCAAAATACATATTTAATGGAAGCTGATTGGAATGATCTATTTGTTAGTTAATGAGTTGTTTTCTAGGTGGGGATGATGGAACAAACCTGTGGTGCCATTACTTAGGAAGTAGAGTTCTAGGTCAGGCTGATCTACTTAGTATCAAGACACCAAAACAAGGTTGAGGAGCAAATAACATCAAAGTTGTTTGATACAGTCTCAGGGATTCCTATTACTTTATTCTTACCTAAAATTATTCACTCTCTATGTGTGTGAGAGAGAGAGAGAGAAAGAGAGAGAGAGAGAGAGAGCGCAAAAGCAATAATGAAAAAACAGTTGTTTTTCTGTTTGTTTTCTGTACCTCATGAGATAAAACTCACTATCTTGATTTCATCATAGATTTATTTCATAAACCAATAAAGAGGGTGATAGCATGCCAAAGATCGGTGTTTACATGGTTTATGAATATGTGAATAATATTTGAATATTTTTATTAATACAGCATTCTGTGGGTGGGAGGATATTAGTTAGCTCTATATTGTTTACATACAGAGGCACTGACCTAAAAGCTTTGATTGAACAACACATACATTTCTTCTCTGTTCTAATAGTATAGCTGAATCCCAGCACTGGAGGATACTGCTAATATCTGTAAAAGTCAGAGTCTATTATGAAAGTTTTTTTGGGGGGGGTTAAGGCAAGTCCATGTCTTTGCAGAGGTAAGACAAATACTGTTGTCCAGAAGCCTGACCTGGTCTCCTCCCTAGTAGGTTAGAACCATTGTGAAGTTCTGCACCTTTAAGTGCTTGGGTAGCTGTTGTCATCCTTTCTTGGAAGCCATATGGCAATTGAAAACCCCTATAATGATCCAACACCAAATTAAAGTATTTCTAAAGTATCCTTCCAACCTTCTTCCTGGCTCTCAGTGATCACCAGTAGCATCTTCCTCAAAGCCCATGCTTACACTCCACTCATTTTGAGATGGGTTTAAGTTTTTTGCAGCACTTTCTTCTAAGTGGTCCCCACACTCATGAATAGAACCTTTACTCCCATTTTTTTCGTGAGCCCCAGATTCCTGCTAGTTGTTTTCTAGGGCTTGGTGGCTGGTATTCTTGCTATAATAAGCTCTCCCACACTGTTCCTGCCTCCCACAGGCACTGAAATTTTTAAAGAGTGTTCTGGTTTTCCAGTTTTGCCCAGTTCCCATATTACTTATGAAATACTGACCAAGACTGTAGTGTCTTGTTTAGCCTTTATCTATATCTTTTCCCCATCTGTTTCAACTTACAAAATAATCAGGAATCCAAATGCCTTTCTTTCTTCCCTATACATTTATTTTGAGACCTTTCTTGTCTGACTTGACTACTGGCTCTGATGATACTGGAGAATTTATGGGCATCATTTTCTCTGTCAACAATTTCAGACTTATTTCATTTTTAATTATATGGATGTCTCTCTGTGTTGGCATATGTAGAAGAGCTCAAGTGCTGGTGAACTCCAGAAGAGCGTGTTGAATCCCCTGGTGTTGGAGTTACAGGAGATTTTGAGCTGCCCAATATGGACAATGGAACCAGACTCAAGTCCTTTACAAGAACAGCATGAGCTCTATCCACTGAGCCATCTCTCTAAGCATCTCTCCCTTCCTATGGACATTTCAGGATTCAAGTTGGAGTTAATACAAAGCACAAAGGAAAGCAGGTATTGAACTTCTGGCCCCCTTCCCTCTAAGAAACATCACCCTTTCTCGTAGAATTAGTTGAAATTCTCTAGTAATAAAGAAATCAGAGGAAGAAACAAAAAGACTTTCATAGAACGACAACAATAAAAAATGTCATATACATTAGCCGTACCTATTTTATTATCTGGGAGATCACTAAATACACACTTGGATGGGTGTGAACTAAGAGGCTGTAGATCTTGCAAGTTCCTTTGCATAGAACTGGACTATGGTATAATCTAATAGTCTACAGTTTCTGGATAAATTTGTTTTAGTACAGTGTTAAAGTATGGATCCTTGTGAAACTATGATATTTGGGATCTTTGATTCTGTTCCAAAGGGGTTATTGAATGGTTCTTCCCATTCATTATGAAGAGGGCAATATTCACTCTCCCTACAAACAGCTAGACTTACCATCTGTTCTTTATCAGCTTTCTGAGCTTTGTGTAGTTGGCATCTGGTGCAATAGAATTGTCAATGCTCAATTATCCCCTGCTTCATACTTTTCATTGGATGTTTGTGTAAATGTGTGATAGCCAAAGGGTTTTCTGGTATAATCTAGTCAAAAGCATATATTGGCCAATGCTAAGCAGAAAGAACTTGAAGAGCTCTTTAAGATACTGAGGACAATTTTGTCTTCCCTCCTCTTATTTGTAGACATGATATATAACTAATGGCATTGATTATGTGAAAAAGAACACTAGAGCCATTCCAATTTTATCTTGATAGCAGAATAAATATCTATTGAAGTCAATGGATAATTATAATTGATGGAATGGCTCTCTAGTAATTTCTTCTTTCCACATCCTCTTTCATCCTCTCTCCCTCCCACCTTCTCTCCTTTATGCTTCTCTTCCTCCACTTCTCTCATTTTCTCTTACCTTCTCTTTTTTCTCATTTCTTCTTTCCCCTTCCTACTTCATTTTTTTCATTTTGAAGTTTAAAATGAGTCACACCAAGACTCAGATATTACTGAAAACATCTCATATTAAATTTGCCATGACAATACTTTCAACAATAACACAGGTTTTTCTCTATTTCAACTGTCCTTGTCATAGGGTCTTTTCAAAAGTTTAGGGTTTGCCCTTGAAATTGTTCTGATGAGAATAATTATATTCATCAAAGGCAATCATGAACCTGTATTACCTCTAGATTATGTAAATAAAGGTTATAATTTATGTCATGGGTTCTCAACATGTGGGTTATGACCCCTTTGGGGGTCAGTGACCCTTTCATAGTAGTCACCTATCAGATATCCTGCATATCAGATATTTATATTATGATTTATAAATGTAGCAAAGTTATAGTTATGAAGTAACAACAAAAATAATTTTATGGTTGGGGGTTCATCACAACATAAGGAACTATATTAAAGGGTAGCAGCATAAGGACAGTTGAGAACCACTGACTATGAAGCCTGTGATAGTTGATATCAATTGTTGATTTGATGAGGTCAAGAACGACATGAGAGATGAGTATGTGGGAATAACTGCTGAGGTTTATCTTGATTATGTTAGCTGAACTGAGAACACTCACCCACTGTGGCCGATATCATTCCTTGGTTTGGAATCCTGAGCAGTATACAAAAGAGACAGTAAGCCCAGCACAAGCATTGATCACTACGTTTTTCATTATAGATGCAAGGTGACCAGCTGTTGCAAGGTCCTCCTGCTGTGACTGTTTTACCTGGATGAACTATACTCTCAAGATATGAGTTATAAGCCCTTTCCTTCTACTGCTGCTTTTGTAAGAATATTCTATTGCAGAAACAGGAAAAGAAGAGTTTATACTTCATAGATAACATGCTCAAGTAGAAAAATCGTATTGTTAGTATCTTTATTTATATTAGCAATACATGTTTTACTTAGAAAGAAAATACAGAAGTTCAAGTTTCCCATAGTTCCAGCAGATTTCTGCATCTTTTCCCACATTACATTTCTAATTGAATTTCGAATTATGATGAATTAGCTAAATAACATATTTTAGCCTGATAATATAGTGGAAGCACTCTGCTGTTTTTAAATATTTTATGAGCTTCTTGGTTAATATTTTTTAATACTTTGTCAATTATAATTTGAAGTAATTTATTTCAGTATTACTAATTTACCCTCAAAGATGATTCTTTTGTTACTATTATACTTAAATGCAGTAATAGTGACACTTTTATTTTATTGAAGATTTATTTTTACAGAATATATTATTAGTAAGAAAATTTTCTTGAAAAATATAAACAATGTGATATATGTGTTTATTGAATTTTCCATACAAAGTTTTATACCTGCTTATAATCTTTGTCGTACAGCTACACTGCATTCTAAGAGATCACCCAGTGTTATTGGGAGCTATTGTCTATGACTATCCTGTCTCCAGGTACCATGTCAGCCCACATAGACTTCTGCTATTATGGATTGCCCATGGTTTTATGTTCATAGAGGTGATATGGGAGTCCCTCTGTATGCTGTAATTACCATTAATGAATAAAGAAATGCTTTGGGCCTATAGCAGAGCTATAGATGAACAGAGTTAGGTGGGGAAAACTAAACAGAATGCTGGGAGAAAAGTGGCTGAGTGAGGGAGAAGCCATGGAGCCGCCACTGGAGACAGACATGCTGAAACTTTGCTGGTAGGCCAGAACCTCGTGGTGATGCACAGATTAATAGAAATGGGTTAAGTTAATATGTAAGATGGTGTAGGAGGGTCCTTCTGTATTTGAGTTGCTTTTATTGGTTAATAAAGAAACTGCCTTGGCCTTTTGATAGGGCAGGACTTAGATAAACATGGAAAGGATACTGGGAAGGGGACAGAGTCAGAGAGAGCCGCTCTCCATGAAGCTCCCAGGTCAGACACACTGAATCTTTCCCGGTAAGCCACGACTCGTGGTGACACACAGATTATTAGAAATGGGTTAAACAAATATGTGAGAGTTAGCCAATAAGAGGCTATAGCTAATGGGCCAGGCAGTATTTAAATGAATACAGTTTCTGTGTAATTATTTCGGGTATAAGCTAGCCAGGCACCGGGCGGCGGGAGCCGGGTGGCTGCCGGGACCAAAAGCAAGCCCGTGCGCCTCTTGCAACAGTAAGAGCTAGCCGATAAGAAGTTAGAGCTAATAGTCTAAGCAAAGCAGTGATTTTAATAATATAGTTTCTGTTTGATTATTTTGGGAGTCTGGGCAGCTGGGGAAACGAACAAGTGGCCTCCTCCAACAAAATGATAGTCAAATAAATATGGTGATTTTCTACTTTGATTTTTGTTATGTCCTGATAGAGTTTAAGATTGTGTCTTTTGAACTGAAAGCTGTTATGCGGATTATCAATAATGCACAAAAGTTAAAGTCTGTTTGAGGACCTTTAATTTGCAAAGGCTTACATATTTACTTTAATTTTGAAGCCAAACTACAGTGATAGGCTACTGATGTGATAACCTGATTACCATGCATCCTCCTTTGTACAAGATGGAACTTTCACCTATTTCCAGTTATCCTTATATGCTTCTCATATACAAATGTAGCTTTTCCAAACTAGTACTTTCTGGCTTTTCCAATGAACTGCAGCATCACATAGTAGCAGTTGTACAAAGGTCAACTGGAATAAATTAGGATCCTGGGGTCATTTCTTCCAAGTTTAAGAACTGGAATCTTAGAGGACAGTTTCAATCATCAACCTTTGCCTTTTGCAACTGTGAGCTGCTCAGTGAGGTCCCCACCGATAGAACAGAGATAGATAGATAGATAGATAGATAGATAGATAGATAGATAGATAGATAGATAGATAGAGCAGTCTACTGGCCAATGATGGATAAACACCAAAACAGTTTTAAATATTCAGAAGCATTTGTCTGGTATCAGATTTGGCTGCCATAGCATTTGAAAACTAAAAAAGAAGAGCAAAGAGAGCCATTCTCTGAAATATAAAAATAAAGCTAATAAAAGTTTACACTTTCGATGTCTGTAAGGTTCTTCTCTTGAAAGGTTTGGATCCTTTAAGTGAAATCATTTGAATATTACTTTTCTTATTCAGCTGAACTAATGTGATACATTGGTCACAGATTGCACATCATTTCGACTCTCAATCCCAATTCTCCTGGAAAATCTGCTGCTCTCCTGTGCGATGATCCCTCTCCTCTAAGGGGATCTAAGCAGGTCCACCCCTTCTTAGTTCTCTTATCATCAGATTCTTTGCTGTTTATAATTGGAGGAGCTCAGATGCAATGTCTTTGGAGTTATATAAAGAACACAGCAGAGGGGATTTCTTCCTCTTTGTGTCTCCTGATTTCATTATTTGTTAAGCGCAGGTGTATTAAGTGCCCTCCATTTCCCCCGCATACATATGCTTAAGCTCTCGTTTTTGTTCCCTAACATTAAGACTGCTTGTGAAGGCTTCTTTTGGTGCTAGAAGCTTTTTCCCATCTCAAATAGATGCAGTATGCTTTCCCCTTCCAATTTCTGGCTCTAAGCAAGGTGTACATTCAAACATGGTGCTTGTTTTGTGTGCTGCTCTTCTTGTTACTGGAATGGCATCCTCTATCCTCTGTTTCACCAGGTGTTCCCACTGGCACCATGTCTGTCCTTTGTCATCTACTACTTCTGTTTTTCTCTAAGAATACCTGAAATTTTCCTCTATGCTGTGAAGAGTATAATCTTGGGTCACAAATTCCAAAGGACAGTCTTCTTTGTCACATGGGCAGCCATATTGACTAACCATCTGAGAGGGATGTTCACTCTAGGTTCCCCTTTCTAATGCTGCCTGCACCCATCACATTTTTTCTTTTACTGAGACAACATTCATGATTATCATAATTATTATCATTCTTTGTAACATGAATTTAATCCTATAAACTATGCATAGTCACTATATTATGAATAATAACCGCACACTGCAATAATGGTCCAGTGTGTCCCAGTTCTCTCTGCACACTGCAGTCATGGTCCAGTGTGTCCCAGTTCTCCCTGCGCATTGCAGTCATGGTCCAGTGTGTCCAATCTTGGTCCAATAAGGCAAATGGCTGACTTGCTACTTTTGTGCACATAGTGGCTTAGGAGGAAAACATCTTAATAACTTAGTAATTGTTTCCTATGCACATACTCTGACAAATATGATGATCATCTAGGATCACTCTCCTGTATCATTGATGAAGTGTTCCAGAAATGACTTGCTCAAAATCGTAATGGTCTTGGAAGAAAAAATTTAATACTATTTTGAGTTATTTCGACTTGAGATTAAGAAGCAGGAAGAAATAAAATACTTCTTTGTTTTTGAGAAGTATTGCCTGAGGTGTTCGTGGCAGATGTCCAGACAATGAGGACGTGTTCAGTTCCAGAGATGATTCCAGATGTACTGAATTCAGATGAGTAAGAAAAACCATCCCTAGGAAGAACAATTCAGTCATAAATATCACTAAAAGGAGACTACCCTACTAACCATGTGAGTTGTGCCCTGACTATCACCATAATACCATCCCCTACAAAATCTGTCCACTCTCTTTTGTCCCACTACTGAAATCTTAATGTTTGTACCTCCCAAACTCCGATTTTGAAACCTAGTCATCTATAGGATGGTACTAGAAGGAAGGACCTTGGAAGGAAATTAGGTTATAAAAACCTCATTATTTGTCTTAATTGATTCCTGTAAGAAAAGAGACCCCAAAGAGATAATTTGCCCCCTCCACCATGTTATGACTTAGATGCATCGATGTGGGTACCAGAAAAGTTCTTCTGAACCTGGTCACGCCTTGATTTTCAATTTCCCAACCATTGAAATTGTGAGGAAGTATTTTGCTACAGCAGCCTGAAAGACTGAGACTCCCATCATTACAGTAAAACATGCTCCATAAGACAGCTTAAACCATTTATCCATTCACCCTTTTGAAGATATTCACTGCTAGATCCTACACACTAGGGATAAAGCTATGATTAAAGTGAGTGACATCTCTGGTTTCAGGAAGCTGCTGTTAGCATAGAAGACAAATTGAATAATTCCAAGTTTAAAAAAAATAATTTACAAAGCAAATTCAGAATGTGTTAAATACCCTGAAAAGTATAAAATTAAGTAACATGACAAAGGGGACTTGTATTCATGTCAATGTTAAGTAGCCAGGGGAAATCTCCCTGACAGATGACATTGGCAGTGACACTTAGATACCTGGAAGAAACATATTATGAGCACAGCAAAAAGAAAACAAAAGAACTCAAGCTGATGATGAATACAAACCATGTAAAACAGAGGATAAAAGCCACCATGGAGCTGGTGAATTAGACTGAGAGACTGATAGTGGCTGAGTTTGTGGGGCCCCTCCTTCATACGGTGGTTAGAGATTGATTGACTACACCATTTACAAAGCAAAATTGCTTGTGACTTTAAGCTAGGGGGCAATACCATTCAGTTTGCATTTTTAAAAGGTGACTTTGCTACTGAGGTAATACAGGGCTGTAGGAGGCATGAGAATGAACAAGCACAAAGTTCACCTGGAGCCACAGACTGTAATCCTGCAACTACATTGGTCACCTGGGAGATGGCAAAAGGTACTGGAATCCAGGTGTGTTTTAGAAGCAGAAGCAATTCACTTTCATGGAGAGTTAGTGGAAGGGATTTAGAGAGGGAGGTGATGTATGGTAAGTATCGAGGGACAATCCTGGAACTTTACTTCAGAAATCTTGTGTCTAGCAGAGACAGAAATGAAGATGAGAAAGCCTCAGGTAAGAAGGCCAGGACAGGGTGGCACACACTTTTTGAGCAATTGCTTGTGCTAGCTACAGAATGTAGAGATGTCAACCAGGCAACTTAAGGACCTTGTTTTAGTTTTGGTCTTAAATGCCCCCTGTGGCTAATATTGCCGAAGGCTTTGTCACCAGTGTGTGGTGTTATTAGCAGGTGTTAAAATTGTTAGCAGATGGCATCTAGTAGAAAGATGATTAGTACTGAGGACAAGGGCGTTGGGACTTTAGTCCCTTCCTCTCTGTCTCCTTGCTTGTTAGCAGCCACTAAGTGAGCTGTTCCAGTCACATGCCCAAACCTGCCGTGATGTTCTGCTTTGCCATGAACTAAAATGTTTGAAACTGGAAGTCAAGATATTTTTATTTCAGAGATGATTTTTCCCCCTTAGGTATTTTGTCATTGCTGGGAAATCAAAACAACACAAGCCAGAAGTGTGGGAAAATAGGAACAGAAAGTGTCAGAAGCCATGTGGCTGGATGAGTTGTGCTAGAGATCCAGTGTTACCACAAAACAAACAAACAAACAAACAAAAATAACAACAACAACAAAACCCTGAGAAGGTCAAGTTTAAGGTCAAAGGAACAGAGATAAGCGGAGGGAGCAGACAAACTCTTCACCATTAAAAAGGATGACACAAATCAGTTGGAACATAAGTTATTAACTAGGAAACACTACCATAGATTTTTGACATTTTTCTTTAAGGGAAAGTTGCCCAATATGTTTATAGGGTGGATTGGGCTATAGGTAGCTAAGGTATCAGATATGTAGTGAATTTAATGGATAGACACTTACACAATATTAGGAGCTATAAAAGTGTAAAGTATTCTTCCAAAATAAATATGTTGAAATCCTAACCCCTGGTGATATCCATGGGTGGGGTCTTTACAGAAGTAGTTGGGTTAGAATGGGCTCTGAAGCAGTATAGCTGCTGTTGTCATCTGAATGGGAGGCTTGGATATGGATGTACAGACCAAAGCCCTTCTGAGGATGGAGTGAGAAGATAGCCATCTACAAGTCAGGGAGCAGGAACTTGGGAGAAACCAAGCCTGCTGGCGTGAAGTTCCTGGAATACCAGTCTCTACAGCTGGAAGAGCAAATTTTATGTAGACATCGCCCATCTCTGGTGTTTCTCATAAAGGCTGCTGTATGCTTTCTGTCTTGAATTTTCTGCAACATCTGAAACCAACTATTCATTGAAAAATGGCACATCTTATTAGTTCAGATACAACTTGAGCTGGAGTCTTAAAATGGCAAAATGAGGTAGAAACTTCTTATAGAGAAAAGTCTGCATTTGGCGTGAGGACTGATTGGTTATTCTCTGGTGTGGCGTGCCCAAGTTGGTGCTATCTTTTTATTCTGCTGCCTTTGGGAGTTTGTTTTATTTACATTGTTCAAAAAGATGACCAGGGAACTGTATGTCTTGCTGCTCCAATGTATTTTAGCCAGATCTAAGTCACATAGCCGTGCCTGTCTTGAGGGAACATAGACCAATTGATAAGCCAACTTGAAAATGGAGATTCTACTAAGAAGAGTAGAGGACAATAATTTTCTAGAAAAGCTTTATATAGGGCATAGTAAATATGTGAACTTAATGTTGCCTTGATTTTTATCTGGTTATTATCATTTCTATTCTTCTAAAATGGTAGAAGTACAGAAGGTTTCTAATTTCTAAGATTATTTGTCCTATACTTTCTATTTTTCTCTTTCTTACTTAACTAATGATGATATTGTAGAAAACAAAAAGGGCAGTTTTGTTATTTGTCTATTTTTTTTACATGTAAGAGTAAAATACATAATTAGATAATTTATCTCTTTTTCCTTGCATGATAAGATATACAAGGTATGTGTTTACTTCTGTGTAAGTAACTGAAATGAGGTGCATAAGCATAGCTGCTGTGTATAATAGGCTCTATGTTGACGACTTTGTTGTATAATTCCTACATCACTCTCCTTATAAAAGAAAGAAAATTAAATGTTAGAGTTGTTATGATAGTTTCAGCTTTGGTCACACATATTAAACCACAAGGTGGCAGCAGGAGAGAAAATTCTGTATATTTCAAGATTAAAAAAAAATAATAAGGAAAAAAAGGCCTGTTTAGAGAAATGGCCCAAGCAGGTAATAGTTTTCATCCTTCAATTTCACATACATTTTTTCCTCTAGCCTCATAAAGAAAGAATGACAGTTGTGCTGGTTTATGTGCACTTAAAATTTAAAACAATGAAAAAGATACTCTTTTATATTTGTGTAGTTTAATATCAAATTTAGAATATCTCCATACTACAGAAATATGCCAAATGTACAAGCTGATATTTATATAGTTATAGAAAACTCAAACTTTTAAATATCTTCACTTTTAATACTAATGCTTTACACACCCTAGTAGTTTAGCAGAACCACTCATGTCCCTGTTCTTGCCAAATATTGTAGTTTATGAGCAAGTACTGACTGTCATTATTTTGTCTGAGTTGGAATGATTTTCATAACATATACACAGTATTTATTAGGAATCATAGCATCAAAAATACTTTTTCTTTCAGAGAATTAAGACTGTGTTCTTGCTGAGAATAAGAGGCAAATATTTTTTTTTATTTTCTTTTGTGAAGATGCAAGCAGTCTCAAGAAGTGTATGACCAAATAGTGACAACTGAGAGACATCAACCAATTGCAATTTTTGTGTTAAGGTTTACATCATATAAATAAAGATTTAAAAAGTAAGGTACATTATGTCATTAATAACCATATGCAAAAAATATGAAAAAGCTGATTTTACTGATAATTAAAATTACTCTTGAATTGTAAAGAGGTGAGTTTCTCACCATCACAGCCTTTCTTTTTCCACTGTTGGTGGCATGTGCACTTTCGTGATTGCCCAATAAATATCCATGTGGGCAAACACTCTCACTTCCTACTCTGCTGTGCCCTGGCCTTGGGTGCTTAAGTTCTGGACCGCAGGTGCTTTGTTTGCTTGCTTGTTTGGCGAAGAGAGTTACTTAGGAACTAGAGTCTGGTCAGCCAGTTTGGCTTTCCCTGAAATATATGCTCTGTGGGGGAGGCATCTGTTCACGCTGGTGGTTGTCCTCATGTGTTATCATGAGCATGAACGCATGTTTCCTGTTCATGATGCTCCCACCTCTGCTGACACAATGATCCTTTCTTCCACTTCATACATGGTTTCTCATCCCTGACTAAAAGGCCCATTCAAAACATTATTTGAAGTGCCTCCCTCTGCTTCTGAGAGTCACCACTTCTTTAAGGTGGTTGTTTTTAGTGTGGGTGAGAAATTACACGTCGACTCTCCTCATAGACACCTTGCAGGGAGAGCTAGTTTCAGAAGGCTGTGGGAAAACTCCTTTCTTCAGTCTCATATTTCTAAGGCCTATCTGTTGGGCTGAAGAGATCACATCCGGCCAGATTTAGGGAGTTCCTGCTTCAAAACTCTCCCACGAATGCCAAACATTTACTTCCTCATTTCTTAGAGCTTCCATTCTTTAGTTTCCCTAATGACAATCAGTTCTTTGGTTCCCACATAAGCCGAGGGCGTCCGTTTCCCATTCTGTCTGACATCTCTGTCCGGCATAGACTGACTTTCCACTTCACATCAACTTTAATGGAAACTGCGCCTTCTCACTTCCCTTTGCCAGACATCCAAGTACATTAAATGCATTGCTTTAGTTACCTGTTGTTATTCTGTAACAAACCACTTACAATGGCGTTGTCCTATGTCAGTGTATCAGAGCTGAAACATTGTTCTGGTTGAGTCCTTGCCATAAAAGTTATTTACTTGAGATTGGGTAAGAGTGAAGGATGGCAGCCATCACTGTGTTGTCAAGGCTGGTGTTAGGGGCTGCCTGAAGATCACTGTTGTTTTACGCTCTCTGCCTCAGCCTCATGCTATTGCTAGCAAAAGCAGCTGAGCCACAATGCTTAGATATTGACTCCATGACAGAGGGCATCATGATCACCTACATTCTACCCACGTGTAAAAGGCATGAAAAACATGAGTTTTTGAAGCAGATTCCAGACTATCCTTGTAGATACCTCATTCCAATAGATTCCTGTTTGTTCTTGATCGCCCTTCTCCATCTCTGCCCTAACAAAATTGTATATATTTGTCTTTGTTTGTCTTTAAATCCATTCATCTTTCCCAAATGCCTGCCCTAACTTGAGTCTCTGTATCTCATGTGAAGAGATATGAAATAATAAAGAATAAGCATATATGAAAACCAAGTTCTCACAATAGATTAAGACCAACCATCTAATAAACACATTATTTTATATTATTTATAATAGCTTTACTTTTTGATTGAATACTGACCAATGAATGAACTGATAGAATAAAAGATTCCAGAGAAAACTAACATTGACTATGAGCTCTCTGGGCTATTTCTTGAATATCTGGAATTAGTTCTCTGACTTGGCAAGACTTCACTGGATATATGACATTTTTTTTCTGGTGGAAAAGGTAATAGTGGATTCTATAACACTCAATGCAAAAATACACTACTCAATGATCGTCTTTAGACACTGTAACTGAATGCTTATATCGGTTTTATGTTAAAGTTAGAACTTTAATAGAATTAAAAGGGTCTTGATAATCGGAAAGGGGTTGCATAATAATATTTTGATGAAGTTGACAACCTTGAACATATTTTACTCTTCCTTGGTAGAAAAAGAGCCCATTTCTTTCCTGTGTAAAAAGAAAGGTTTCTCTTTGTATTGAGACATTCTTTCCTGAGACAGTTGATGCAAGAAACTCCTCCAACTGTCCCAATTTCATTGTTTATGTTTATCTTATTTTTAATTCCTTTTAGCAGATGCTAATAATATAAAATAATGATTTTATTATGATATTTTCATATATGTATATAATATACTTTCTTAGTATTCCCCAAATTAACCTCTTATGTCCCTTCACTGATTTTCTTCCTCTCCCCCATTGTTCCTCCTTTTCCTATAACAAATATGCTATATTTATACATACATATAATATATATGATCTACACATAGATCATATATATCATATCATATATAAACTTTAAATTTGAAATTTTCATTGTTTTTAAACCTATATTTATGCTCGAGTATCAATAGGTTTCAGAGAATGATGACCAAAATATATGAAAATAGACAGACACACACACACACTTTTCAATTTAGTTGCATATTTTCATGACGACAAAAGTGATAATCATCCTAAGTGTATATATTTAAAGGAGGCTACAGAGATGATTCCCTGGTGAGTAGCTTTGTTGCTTTTCTGCAGGATCCAGGTTCATTTTCCATCACCCACATGGTGACTCACAATCATCTGTAAGTCTAGATTTGATTTCTTAAATCCTCTTCTGATCTCCACAGGCATAAGGCATGAACATACAGGCAAAATGTCCATAGAGATTAATTAAATTAATAAATATAAAAATAAAATTAACCTTAAAAAATCAAGGTTGAGGAAAAATTAAATTTGATTCCACCAACTTTATTGAAACTGTTTAACCAAACATTTTAAAACTTAATCTCAGATCATAATTTAAAGAGCTTGGAATTGCACCTAGAGATGATACAGTTCCTGGTTTTTTAAACTTGGCCTTGTTGGTGTCCTAAACTAACAGAGATGAAAATACTAAACTTCCTTGTCATATTGGATAAAGTAATATCCAAAAGCTAAAGAACATTGTGATACTAGATGGATTAATTATACAAGATATGAGTTTTATTTTCCTAAGTAATTCCCTCAGAGCATATCCATCCCTAAGCCTCTGGGAAATATGTTCAAGAGGAGGTGTGAAACTTCTTAAAGATTTCTGTGGTCATTCTTCTCCGTAAGCAAGAAGAGAGAGATACAGCAGTGATCAGAATGGGCAAAGCAGCCTAAGTCCTCAGCCCTGGTGGCTATGGTCTCCTTGGAAGAGGAACAGTTGCACAGCCAACCAAACTCTTCAGTGATTTGTATGTACAAAAATGTTCC
>PVIU01025637.1:0-23375 GCA_004026605.1 Ondatra zibethicus
GATCACCAGGCAAAAGTTGCCAGCACGGGGGTAGGGGTAGGAGTGAGGTGAGGTTAGGGGAAGGGGAGTGGGGGAAGGAGAAGGGAGAAGAGAAGTACTGGGGAGAGCTTGGGGGAGCAGGAGGGTAGAGATGGAGAAAGCGCAGATATTGGAGCAGGGAAGAAGATATCTACATTAAGGGAGCCATTTTAGGTTGGGCAAGAGACTTGGCTCTAGAGGGGATCCCAGGTGTCCATGGGGATGTCCTCTGCTAGGTCCTTGGGCAGAAGAGGAGAGGCTGCCTGAACTGCCCTTTTCCCATAGTCACACTGATGAATGTCTTGAATATCACCATAGGAATTTCATCCAATCTATGGAGATAGAGACAGAGACCCACATCCACTTCAGAGCAATGGACTGAGCTCCCAAGGTCCAGTTGAAGAGCAGAAGGAGGAGAAGTTGAGCAAGGAAGTCAGGACTGAGAGGGGTTGGTGCACCCACTGAGACAGTGTGCCTGATCTAATGGTACCTCACCAAATCCAGCTGGACCGGGACTGAACGAGCAGGTGATCAAACTGGACTCTCTGAATGTGGCTGCTAATGGGGGAAGACTGAGAAGCCATCAATAATGGCACTGTGACCTGTCTCTTCTGCATATATTGGCTTTTTGGGACCCTAGTTTACTTGGATGCACACCTGGCTAGGCTGGGGGGATAGAGGGGGAAGGGCCTTGGACTTCCCACAGGGCAGGGTACCTTGCCCTCTCTTAAGGTTGGAAGGGGACGAGGAGGGTGAGTGTGGGAGTGGGAGGGGAATGGGAGAAGGGGAGGAAGTGTAAATTTTTGAATGGAAAAATAAAAAAAAATACTCCTTGTAAGAAAAGGATTTCAGATATACAATGGGACAGATTCAGACATAAAAGACCTCTAAACAAGACACAGTGTGTTTAAATGATATATGTATCCATGGGAGGGAGAGAAAAATGAGTAAAGAGATAGTAAAAATAATACAAAGCAAATAAGCCCCATAAAAATGGAAAATACAGAGAGTCTTGATTATGCATAATATTGTGTTTTCCTTGAAGTTTTTGACTGCAGGGACATTTTGATTTTGGGGCCTGCTAAGCTATACCAACATATATATTTTAAAGGTATTCTGACTTCAAAATTTAAGGCTAAGGATATATTACTTTGGAAAAGAGGTTTTTCTTCTGTTTCAACAGAGAATTGGAACCTGTGGATTCCTTCCAGGTTAATGTGTTTTGATGGTACAAGATCCCCATAAAGGTTTCTGTGAACTGTAAAAATACTTCACCCAACAAATAGCAGGAAGCAGTTTAGAGAAAACTATGCCCAAATTCCCAAATATTATTTATAATTTTTTCATTCAACAGTGGTTGATTATAAATGGTTAACGATCACAACAGTTTCTTTAAAATAAGGGGGATATGATATAGAGATAAATACTTTACATTGCTATGGATTTTGGTCTATTGATACAAATTTAAGGTCAGTTTTGTTACACTACATATGTATTCTACTCTTATTTAAGGTATTATGTTTATGCAGCTCATTTAAAAATGTAATATATAATTAAAGAATGCAGATTACTACATAATCATCTATAACAATCAAACTTTAAGTCATTTTAGCTAGGTTTTCTAGATATGCAATATATTTCAGTTAGATAATCTTCAACACAACAAAGACCTACGGAATATGGCATTTAAAATGTTCTAAGAACTTAGACATTTCTTGACAGTGAGACATGTTTGCTTCTGGCAGAACCAATTACTTCAGTGAGGTTGATGGCCACTGAAGAAACTGATAATGGAATTTGTTTTCCATATGACAAGGCCAGCCATTTGGGCAAGAAACTGCACTTGTTTGGACTTCTTGATGGGGTACTGTATGAACTAAACATGCAGGACCAACAGAAAAGTGACTGTTGAAATTTCCAAAAGACAGGATGGTCCTTCAGGGTTCCTACTTCACAGAAGAAACTGCCAGACATTCTTCAGAGTACAGAAGAAAGTGACTGAAAAACTGCCAATATAGGCAAAACAGTCTTTCAAGTTTACTGTTTCATGGAGAAGTCTGCCAGATACTATGGGCGTGTAGGCTGAAAATGGATGCCCCAATTAATAGAGGAACTTTGGGTGACTGTCTAGGCAGCAAAATGTCTCTGTCAATTCTAGAAGTTGTTTACATCCTGTTTGCTTAGGTAATATTATATCCTTCTGGGGTCTTTGACTGAGTTGAAAACAGATAGTTATAGTTTTCATTAGTTATGGTAAAAGATAAATTAGATATAAAACTTTAGACTCACAAGGAAATATTGTAACTGTAATTTTTGCTTTATACCTGTTTTGTTATATGTAATTTTACTATGTAATAGTTAAAACCTTCATTTTTATTTAGACAGAAAAGGGGAGATAATGTGGGATTCCCCTCTGTATGCTGTGAATATGTTTTATTACCATTGCTTAATAAAGAATATGCTTTGGTTTATGGCAGGGCAGAATATAGCAAGACAGGAAATCCAAACAGAGATAGAAGAAGAAGGAAGGTGGAGTCAGAGAGATGCCATGTAGCTACCAAAGGAGTAACATGCCAGCACTGGTAAGCCACAGCCTAGTGGAAATACACAGATGAACAGAAATTGGTTAATTTAAGTTATAAGTGTTTGCCAGAAATAAGCATAAGCCATTGGCCAAACAGTGTTGTAATTAATACAGTTTTGGTCTGGGTGGCCAGGAAATGAAAGTGCAGTATACCATTGCCGCCAGGCAGCAGGAAGTACTTTTAAGGATACAACACCCACATTTCCAAGAGGTGGTGTGGGTGGTTTCTGGTTTTTCAATGAATTATGGTAGAGGGGTTGGTTACAAGTTATTATTGGTAATAGTCAGAAAAAAAGCTAAACAACAAAATTAGATGGAAGGTTCTGTTTTGAAAAGAAAAACGGAAATATAGATATGATAGGATAAGAGGGTAAATTATTGAATCTACTCTGAAAAGAAAAAAGGGAGGATATAGATAACATTAAGAAAAAAGGTATTATTATTGAACCTACTATAAAAAGCAACTAGTTTTAAATGCTTTACATTGGATTGGACTTTTGTATATTCTATACAAATTTTGTATATTTAGATTAATTTTGTTCAAGGTGCTGTACCTATATAACTCATTTAAGAATGTAATGCAAATTTGTAGTCCTTGAATATTATTATTATCAACTGTTTAGGATAATAAGGAAATGAAGGTTAGTAAATCACCTATTAAAATCAAACTTGTAATCATATTATATATGTATGTTTTTAAAGTCAAGCAAAGATATGTTTTAGATAGACAGGTCATCTTCAAACATTTCAGAGATCTAAAGAATATGGTGTTTAGGATGTTTTAATTATGTAGTTTCTTCCTTTTTATGACAATGAAACATGTCTGTTCCTAGCAACATCAATCTACTTCAGACAAGATAATGGGCTTTGAAGATACTCCACGAAGAGTTTATTTTCTCTGTGACAAAAGCAAGCCACTGGGCAAAAAAAATGCCCTTGCCTCAACTGATGACAGTATGTTGTCCTAATCGGACAAGCAGAGCACAAAAGAAAGTGATTGCCAAACATTGTCAAGACAAGGAGGGACAGCCCTTCAGAATATCCTGCTTCACAGAAAAGTCTGTTGGATATTCAAGGCCTGTAGGTTGAACATAGATGTCCCAAAGTTGAAAAGGAGCTTTGGGTGACTATCCAGGCAGTCAGCTATTTCTGTCATTCTTCACATTTATTTTTGGAAGTCGCTTACTTCTACTTCCTGCTTACTCAGTTAATATTATTTCCTTCTCAGGTCTTTGAAGTAGGTGAAGACTATATAGTTATAGTCTCCTTTATTTATAAGACTCAGAAAAGAAATTCACTAAAAAACATAAAATATATAAAATTGAGAGATATAAAAAGATAGTTTTGCACGATAATGTAAGTTGTGGTAGAAAGTAAATTAGGTACAAAAATTTGAACTCACCAAGATAGAAAGGATATGGGTATTTTCTCTGAATTTCTCAAATGCAAATGAACAAGACATCATTGATGCATTTATTGCCTGTATATATAGTATATAGTAAATTGTATTTATTGTATATAGTTTTTCTAATATTATTTATAGCCTTCTTTTTATTTTAGACAGAAAAGAGGAAATATAGTGGTATATTATTTGTATTTTAATAAATAAATCTAGTCTGAAGAACAGAGGCAAAGCCAAAGTCACTAGAGGTCAGGTAATGGTGACACACGCCTTTAATCTCAGAATTTGGGATTTAAGGCAGATGCTTCTCTTGAGTTCAAGGCCAGCCTGTGCTGCATAAGAGCAATGCAGAAACCAATCTAGGTGGTTGTGACCTACAACTTTCATCCCAGTACTAGGGAGTCATATGCCGTTAACCCCAGCACTAGAAGGAATATAAAATGAGAGAAGAGAGGTTTAGCTGCTTAGCTTTGTGGACACCGGTCTTGATAGAGAAAATAATTCTCTAGTGGCATGGCTTTTCTGGTTTTCGGGTTGAACCCAAATCTCTCTCTCTAGGTTTTTATTATTTGTGCTTAGATATTTTTGGATTGGATGACAGTTGTGGAATATTATTTTATCTATGCAAAAATGTATTATATTTGTTTATGTTCCAGAATGTTACTTTAACTGTGTAAAAGTGTGTTACATTTGTTTATGTTGCATTTCTTTTGAGAATAGGTGTTCAATTATGTAAAGATGTGTTGCATCTAAAGAAATCTAGCTTGATAGAAGGAAGAAGAATGAGAGAAAAAGAAGAGAGGAGAGAATGAGGGAGTTGCCTGCGGCCAGTTATGCAGTCTCTAGCCAGCATACAGGACAAGTAGGGAAAGTAAGATAAACATAAGACAGAAATTAAAATAAAAATTCTGGAGGCAAAAGGTAGATAAAGAGAAACAGATTAATTTAAGTTAAAAGAGCTAGCTGAAAATGAGTCTAAGCTAGGCCAAGCATTCAAAATGAATAAGACTCTGCATCATGATTTCAGAGCTGGTTGGTAGCCTAAAAGAAAAAGTCTGATACAGATGGCAG
The DNA here is from genome assembly GCA_004026605.1 of Ondatra zibethicus. Taxonomy (NCBI): domain Eukaryota; kingdom Metazoa; phylum Chordata; class Mammalia; order Rodentia; family Cricetidae; genus Ondatra; species Ondatra zibethicus. The sequence goes on from PVIU01025637.1 coordinate 5,076, forward strand.
CTTGGCCTACTTTCTATACTGATAATACCTATATCTAAAATGTCACTTATTACAAATTCCCCAAAATAATGATCATGTATTAGTGTTGTTAGGCTCATGTAGGAATTGATGCAGTATTTTCACTTGATGTTTTCTCTAAGGGACAGGAAATATGGAGGCAAAATTGTTATGTTACAAATATTTTCTAAGAATTTATAATGATCTCTACACAGAAAGCCCTCTTTGGTAATTAAAATATATGATGTGAGGGGTTCCTGTGTGCCCAGCTGTCATATAAAATTACCCTCTTGGAAGATCATGGCAATACTGTATCAATAATTAAAGTATATATGACAGTATTTGACAATTTTTGAGCCAACACTAATTTTTTCCCTGAGAACTCCAGTATATTATTTTTGTATTTTTTTTCATTTCCCTGACAACTCTCCTGGTAATAAGCAAAGGAATGCACTGAAAATTTCAATGAAGGAAAAGACAATATGAAATGAAGATAAGATATTAACAATTGACCACACAAAGTAACTTCTAGAATCTGTATTTGTGTATATGTATGTGTATATGTGTCACAGTTTGTCTTGAATTAAATCTAAATGAAAAGGTAAGGCAACATTTGTTTGAGGAAGTTCAAAGGTAAATAAACTATTTTCTAGAACTCTAACAGGATGTAAACTCTAAACATTTGAACCAGTAAATTCTTTACAAAGAATAAATATCTTGCCTATTTGTCTTCAAAAGCATGTAGTGTTTGTTCTATGAAATGGTCAGCAATGAATACAAATAAAATATTGTTTAGCTCTGCTAAAACTTTGTATTTAAGAGACCATGTGTAGTGACATTTCATTTGTATTTTAATAAATAAAGATTGCCTGAAGACAAGAGAGTAAAACAACCAGCCACTGACTCTTACCTCTACCTCAGTCTGAAATGATGATCCTACATCCAGGAATCTCAGAATGAGATTGTGTATGAAAGCTATCTCCTCCCATTTTATATTCCTGTCTAGGGCTAGGATTAAAGGCAAGCACCACTACTGCTCGGTTTCTATGGTAAACTAGTGTGGATACTGGCATTAAAGGTCACCACTGCGTGTTTTGTAAGGCTGACCAGTGGGATTCTCTTACTCTATGATCTTCAGGCAAGCATTATTTATTAAAATACAAATGAAATACCACTACAACCATGTCTTTAAATTAAGGTGGAGAATGATTAAGAGGACAACAAATATCAACTTCTGGAGCCAACATGAATGTTCAGACACAATCACACATTCCTGCAAACACATGTACCCACATATACACATATGAATACACAGAGAGAGAGAGAGAGAGAGAGAGAGAGAGAGAGAGAGAGAGAGAGTCTCTCTCAGTATTGAGTTTGTCACTAAGTCATGTTTAGTTTGATTTCTTCTTTTAGCATGATCCATTTTGTGATTATAGTCTGCATTAAAGGATTTTCTTTCTTTTTTTTTAGATTAAAAAATTTAGATGGCAGTTTTTTTTTCATTAAAGAATTTTCTTTCAACTATCACTAATTTCACAGTTTCTTCAACAGTTTAGTTCTTAATTTCCCCATGAGAGTTTTTTTTTGAAAGATCAGTTTATCCCCTTGATATATTTTCCTGCTAAGTTCCCAAGCAATCCTGTAACATATTAAAATACTGCATAATTTGCATTTGAACAAGAAGAAATACATCATTTTACTTTTGCATACATTAGAATCCTGTGATTGATTGTTTGGGTGAGTTATAGAATTTCTAAACCATGAACAATTAGAATTGGACAAGAATTTACAGAACCTTTATTTTATAAATATCAAAATGGAGACACTTGAAAGCTCAGTTGTTCAAATCAGAAATTATTTATTTACTTATTTTCTAAAGAGACTTTTGATACTATCTAGAAAATGGATTTTGGTACAAGCACAGTTTGATAATGGCAACGAAATTTTTGATCCTCAGATTAACAAACAAGTTCTCATAAGAAAAATGTCTTTGTCAATATATTTCCTTTAAGAACTTAATATTTTTCCATATTTGAATTTATGTGACGTGGAAAGTTAACTTTATACTAGCATTTTTAAAAAATTGTTATGTTTTTTAAAAGTAATAAATAGTATTCTGCATTGTTGATATTTATGGAACGGTATCATGAATAAAATATTATTCACATCTTAAATTTGCCTAAAACATTTTAAAGGATATACATGATTAATACAAAGTCCTATGCAGTCATTAGAAATATAAGTAAAGCTCCTTAAAATTGAACTAAAATTTTCACATGACAAAACTTTAGTGTATTCTATAATTTCAACATGATAATGTAAACTAGTTCCTTACTACTATGTTATCTTTTTTAATGAAAAAAATGGTTTTAAAATTACAACAACCTCTCAACTATTTTTATGTCTTCATATGCTCTCTGCACTTCAATTTTTCCTTTGCTATTTATTAGACCAAGTCCCAATTTCTGAATCTGGTATTCAAACACAATTTAGCTTTCTCTTAATGATATTCCTACGAGTTCCCTTTTTCGTGAAAGATCTTCCATCTCATTGTTCTATTCTTAGAGTTGCTCACCAGTATTTCTTTGTACCTGTGCTAAGTTTCTTTGCTCTACTGTGGAAAGGAAAAGCTTTCTGCCTAGTTACATTTAAAGAAATACCTGTATACATCAAAGCAAATAGATGCTGCAAATACCCTTTGAGTTTATTTATTCCAGCCTCCTCATTATAGGAGGCTACCCAGAGAAGTGAATTGACTTGGCCAAAAGTTTTGTCTTTAATTCATGTTATAGTTTGGAATCCTGACCACAATCTAGGTTGACAGATGCCCAAGCTCATAATCTTCCAAAGCATGCCTGTTTTAATTCTTTTATTTTTTTGGGGGGTGGGGTGGGTTGAGACAGGTTTCTCTATAGCTTTGGAGCCTGTCTTGGAACTTATCTTGTGGACCAGGTTGGCTTCGAATTCACAGAGATCTGCTTGCTTCTGCCTCCCGAGTGCTGTGATTAATTAAAGGCATGAGCCACCACCGCCAGGCTTCAATCGTATTTCATTAAAACTCCTATTAAGCTCTCCCACCTACTCGTTGACACCCAAAGACCTAACCCTAGAATCATGACTCATGAATTGGTCTTGTTAATGAACCATCTTTGCCTGATAAGTCACCAAGTCACGTATCCACTCTTCAATATACCCCTATTACCATCTCACCCCATAGACCTAACTTTAGACCAAGGATCCTGAACTGGCTTTGCCTGGCAAAGGTCCAATGAGGTAGCTCACACACCAGGTTTACCTTACCTATCTTCAATCTCATAGGCCCTGCCTCTCTAAGGCAGGGCATAATCTCTGTTTGGACCCACAAACAAAGGAAGAAGTCCACATTCCCAGGCCACATGGCAAAACTAAAAACAATGATCCAAGGTCAAGACAGCATTTCTCCAATAAAATGTACTAATCCTATATAAATGTTTAGGAGTTACCTAAATGAATCCCAATGACAGGGTTTAAAAGAACAGTCATGAATTTGATCAAAGAATTCAAGAAGTTTAAAGAACATAAATATCTCATGAACTTCAAGAGGTTAATAATAAATGAATGAATGATGTTGAAGATAAAAATCTAATGCTTAACGAAATGATGAAGACAATAAATGACATGAAATCTAAATTCAATAAAGAAAATTACTGAAGAAAATTTAAGCTGAAATGAAGATGATATTTAAAATACTCAATAATCAATCCATCCATAAACAGGGAAAAGCCTTATAAGAAAAATGGATTAAGTAGAAGAAACTATTGGGATTTGAAGATAAAATAGGGCAATTAGGCTAGTGGAACTCCACTGCTCTGGTGCAGTCCCCAGCATCCAGTCAGGAGGTGAAAAACCTACCTGTAAGATACACTACCACTGCTGCAACCCACTGGATTTGATTCCCACAAGACCAACTCTCTCTTGCAACCTCAACTGCTTCATCATGCTCTCCAAGGCCAGCCTTCCCCACAACTACAGCAGACTCCATTGGCACAGGCACACTATACACCAGTTGGAAGAACAGACTCCATAGGCACAGGTACAGTCCACACCAGTCAGAAGAACATGAGGATATGCTGGATCTAGGAACCCAAATATGCACAAACTTCAGCTGAGACAATCCTACTGGACCTGAAGACCTCCAATTAACAGAACCATTGGCCATTCAAGCCAGAAGACAATAAAAGAAATAGACAATAGAGGAACAAAATACCCATCCAAAAAGACAACACCTAGACCTAAAATCATCTGAAACCCAGATGTGTAAATGCTGGTGTAAGAAGGCATTCAACAAAAGAAAGGTCAATATGGCACAACCAGAACCCATTGATCCCACAAGAGCAAGACCTGAACATTCCAGCGCAGCTGAAGCACATGGAAACAACTTTAAAAACAACTTTATGAAGATGATAGAGGCCCTTAAAGAGGAAATGAAATATTTCTGTAAAGAAATTGCGCAAAAGACAAACAAAAAATTAGAAGAAAAGAATAAATCCCTTAAAGAACACCAAGAAAGCCAAGAAAAAAAAAAACAATAAAACAGGTGAAGGAAATGATTTAAGATTTAAAATTGAAATGAGAGTAATAAGGAAAACACAAATCAAGAAAATTCTGGAAATGGAAAATCTGGGTAAGTGAACAGGAACTAGAGATGTAAACATCACAAACAAAATACAAGTAATGGAAGAGAGAATTTCTGGGATTGAAGATACAATAGAGGAAATAGATTCATTGGTCAAAGAAAATAGTAAATTCAAAATATTCCTAACACAAAACATACAGGAAATCTGGGACACCATGAAAAGACCAAACCTAAGAATAATAGGGATAGCAGGAGAAGAATCCCAGCTCAAAGGCTCAGAAAAATATACTCAACAAAATCATAGAAGAAACTTTTCCCAACCTAAAGAAGGAAATGCCTATAAAGGTACAAGAAGCTTATAGAACACCAAATAGATTGGACCCTCCCCCCCGAAAAGCTCCCTCACCACATAATAATCAAAACACTAAACAAATAGAATGAAGAAGGAATATTAAGAGCTACAAAGGAAAAAACGTAAATTAACATAAATGCAGACCTATCCGAATTATGCCTGACTCTTCAGTGGAGACTCTAAAAGGCAGAAGGTCCTGGACAGATGTTTTGCAGAAACTAAGAAACCACAGGTGCCATCACAGACTACTATACCAAGCAAAAATTTCAATCAGCATAGACACAATAAACAGGATATTTTTTTGACAAAATTCAACTTAAACAATACCTATCCACAAATGCAGCCCCACAGAGAATACTAACAGGAAAACTGCAACCTAAGGAAGTTAGCTGCACCCAAGAAAACACAGGTAATATATATCACACTAGCAAATCACAAAGAATGGAAACACACACACACACACACACACACACACACACACACCCCTACTATTACCACCCAAACAAAAAATAAGAGTAATTAACAATCACTGGTCATTAATATCTCTTAATAACAATGAACTCAATTTTCCAATTAAAAGACACAGGCTAAAGGAATGCATATGAAAACATGATCCATCTTTCTGCTACATACAAGAAATATATCTCAACTTCAAAGACAGATATCACCTCAAAATAAAGGGTAGGGGAAAGATTTTACAATCAAATGGAAACATGCCAGTGTAGCTATCCTAATATCTAACAAAATGGACTTCAAACAAAAGTTAATGAAAAGAGATAGAGAAGGACATTTCATATTCACCAAAGAAAAACCCATCAAGATGAAGTCTTAATTCTGATTACCTATGCCCCAAATAAAAGGGCAACCAAATTTGTAAAGGAAACATTACTAAAACTTAAATAACATATTGACCATCACACACTGAGAGTAGGAGACTTCAGTACACAACTTTTACAAATAGAAAGAGACAAAATATAAACAGAGAACTGCCATAGCTAACTGATGTTATAACTCAAATGGACTTAACAGATATTTACAGAACATTTCACCCAAACACAAAAGAATATATGAGATTCTTCTTAGAACCTCATGGCACCTTCTCTAAAATTGACCATATACTTGGTCACAAAGCAAATCTCAACAGATACAAAGAAAATTGCAATATCCCGTGAATCTTATCAGATCACCATAGGTTAAAAGTATAGTTCAATAACAACACCAATTACAGAAAGCTTACAAACTCATGTGCCAGTGGCCATGTCAGGGGAACATCAGGCGGCAACTGAAGTCCAAGGTGTCAGTCCACCAGGAGGCAACTCACTGTTAGGTGAATCTCATTTAGGCAAGGCCAGGGAACTACAGAACACAGAATGTCTTTTGCTTCTGCTGTTCTTTTACATGGTTATCATTGCAATATTCCGTTGTTATCTAGCATTGTGTGAGTGGATATGGGGAGATCTCCATTGCCTGTAATATAGTGTGTTCATTGCCTGTAATATAGTGGGTTTATCTCTTGGAAGCATCCTGTTATACTGAGCATTTTTATCTGTGGAATTTCATGAGGATGATTTTTCTTATGTTGTACTGTCTAATTGATAATCAAGTCAAAGACCTGGATATTAATCCACACACCTATGAACACCTGATTTTTGACAAATAAGCTAAAATTATACACTGGAAAAATGCACCTTCGACAAATGGTGCTGGCATAACTGGATGCCAACATGTAGAACAATGCAAATAGATCCATATATATCCCCATGCACAACCTCAAGTTGAAATGGATTAAAGACCTCAATATAAATCTGACCACACTGAACCTGATAGAAGAGAAAGTGGGAAGTAGCCTTCAATGCATGGGCACAGGAGACCAGTTCCTAAATATAACACCAGTAGCACAGACACTGAGAGCAACAATAAATAAATGGGACCTCCTGAAGCTGAGAAGCTTGGGTAAATCAAAGGATATAGTCAATAAGACATTTTGTCTACTGAGTGGGAAAAGATCTTCACCAACCGCATATTGGACAGAAGACTGATCTACACAATATAGAGAGAACTCAAGAAATTAAACATCAAAATTCCAAATAATACAATTAAAAAATGGGGTACAGAACTAAACAGAGAATTCTCAACAGAAGAATCTCAAATGACCAAAAGACCCTCAAGGAAAGGTTCAACATCCTTAGCCCTCAGAGAAATGCAAATCAAAATGACTCTAAGATACCATTTTATACTAGTCAGAATGGCAAAGATCAAAACCACCAATGATAGCTTATGTTGGAGAGGATGTGGGTTAAGGGGAACATTCCTCCATTGCTGGCAGGAATTCAAACTTGTACAACAACTTTGGAAATTAGTATGGAGGTTTCTCAGAAAATCGGGAATCAGCCTACCAAAAGAGTCAGCAATTCCACTCTTGGGCATATACCCAAGAGATGCACAACCATACTACAAGGACATTTGTTCAACTATGTTCATAGCAGCATTATTTGTAATAGCCAGAACCTGTAAGCAACCCAGATGGCCCTCAACTGAAGAATGGATAGAGTAAATGTGGAGTAAAATATCTTGAAATCTGCATGCAAATGGATGGAACTAGAAAAAAAGCAACCCAAGTGAGGTAACCTAGACCCAGAAAGGTGAATATAGTATGTACTCACTCATAAGTGGATACTAGCTGTAACGCAAAGGATAATGAGCCTATAGTTCATGACCCTAGAGAAGCTAAGTAACAAGGTGAGCCCTAAGAAAAAAAATATATATAGATCCACCTGGAAAGGGGAAATAGACAAGATCACCTGACAAAGCTGGGAGCATGGGGGTGGGGGAAGAAGGAAGTGTGGAAGGGGAAAAGAAGAGGAGAAGTGGAGGGGTGAGGAGAACTTGAGGCAATAGGATAGTCAAGATGGAGGAAGGACTGAGATGATAGCAAGGAAAGAGATATTTTGATTGAGGGAGCCATTATGAAGCTAGTAAGAAACATGACACTAGAGAAATTCCCAGAAATCCACAAGGATGACTGCTGTAGGAATTCCTACAGTCAGAAGCCTTTAAATTACCTGCCCACTTGGGCGTGGCCTCTTATACTATTTATGCCTATGTACGGTGCTTGTCCCGTCTCTTTTCTAGGTGTGGGATTCGGTTGCTGTTCTCCAATCCAGCAGAGGATTGTAACTTGTGAGTCTACCCCTAAATAAATAACCCTCTATTATTCTCAATTCTGAACTAGTGTGAAATTTCTTTTAAGCATCCTTCTTCATCTGGCTCCCAATGTGTATTTGGACTCCATACCTACCAGGTAGACCTACCTACCTTTAAAATGGTTAACTGAGAAACCAATATGGGTTAAACAGTGCCCTTTAGCTGAAGAAAAGCTGCAGGCTTTAAAATAACTGGTGAAAGAGCAACTAGATGCTCATCATATTGAAGAATCAGCCAGCCATTGGAATTCTCCTGTATTTGATGTTAAAAAGAAATCTGGTAAATGGAGAATGGTGACAGATCTAAGAGCTGTCAATAAGGTAATTCAACCTATGTACCCTCTACAATCTGGAATTCCTCTGCCTTCTCTATTACCAAAAAGATGACCTTTTATAGTTAAGGATTTGAAAGATTATTTCTTCACTATCCTTTTACAAGAAAAGGACAGAGAAAAATTTGCCTTCACAGTGCCTAGTTATAATAATTCTCAGCCTACTAGGAGATATCAATGTTCCATCCTCCCACAAGGAATGCTTAATAGCCTCACTCTGTGCCAATACTTTGTAAGTCAGCTATTGGAAATAATATGTAAGCAATTTCTTAAGTCTATAATTTACTATTATATGGATGACATTTTGATACCTGATTCAAACATAGATACTTTAGAAAGAATGTTTAAAGAAGTAAAGAAAGTTTTGCCAAAATGGGGATTACAAATTGCTCCTGAAAAAATACAGATAGGAGAGTCTGTCAATTACCTAGGTTATAAAATCAGCTTACAAAAAAATACAACACAAAAGGCACAAATTAGGAGATACCAGTTGCAGACTCTTAATGACTTTCAAAGATTCTTAGGAGACATTTCCAGTCTATGACTGACTGTTGGGATAACACCTTATCTAGTAATTAATTTAAAGAAAACCTTAGATGGTGATAAAGACTTGACTAGTTCCAGAGAATTAACAGCTGAAGCAGAAAAGGAATTGACAGTTGCTGAGGAGAAATTACAGGAGGCACATGTGGATAGGGTGAATCCAGAGCTTAATTGTATTCTAGTCATATTGTGTTCCATAATTTCTGCTACAGGAATTTTAATGCAGAGGGATGATATTATCTTAGAATGGATCTTTTTACCACATAAACCAAGTAAAAATTAAAAACTTATGTGGAAAAAGTCTCTGAATTAATTATAAAGGGTAAATTGAGACCTCGTTAATTAGCAGGTATAGACCCAACAGAGATTATAGTGCCTTTTAGTACTGATGAAATAAACAAGTTATGGGAAGGCAATCAACCATGGAAAAGAGCTTGTGCTATTTTTTTGGGAGAAATTAATAGCAATTATCCCAAAAGTGATCTTCTTGGATTCTTCCCCAAATTGTATGTGATACTCCAATAACTGGAGCCTGTACATTTTATACTGATGCAAATAAATCAAAGAAGGCAGGGTACAAATCAGAATGATTAAGTAAGGCAGAACAAAGCCCTTATAATTCTGTTCAAAAGGCAGAATTATATGCTATCCTCATGGTGCTAAGGGACTTTAAAGAACCTCTTAATATAGTTACTGATTCACAATATGCCAAAAGAGTTATCATGCATATTGAAACCGCTGAATTTATACCAGATGATACAGAATTGATTTCATTGTTTATCCAGATGCAAGACATAATCAGGAATAGGCTTTGTCCTATGTACATAACACATATCCGATCCCATACAGGTCTGCAAGGTCCTCTAGAACAAGGTAATGCGGAGATTGATCAATTATTTATTGGAAGCATGTTGCAGGCCTCAGAATTTCATTAAAAACATCATGTCAATAGCAAAGGTTTAAAGAAAGAGTTTTCTATTACATGGCAACAAGCTAAGGAGATTATAAAGAGATGTCCTACTTGCTCTTTGTATTACCCAACATCATTATCTGCATGGATTAACCCAAAGGGTACTTAAAGGAATGAAATTTGGCAGATGGATGTGTTTCACTTTGCAGAATTTGGAAAATTAAAATATGTACACCACACCATTGACACTTATTCAGGTCTTCAGTGGGCAACTGCTTTAAGCTCAGAAAAAGCTGATTCAGTAATCACTCATTTATGTTATGGCCATCATGAGTATACCTGCACAAATAAAGACAGAAACTGTCCAGCATATGTCTCTAAGAAAATGAAACAGTTTTTTTGCTTATTACAATATTAAACATGTTACAGGTATACCAAACAATCCTACAGGTCAGACAGTTATAAAAAGATCAAATTGAACTATAAATGATATGTTAAACAAACAGAAAGGGGTGGAAAATACGCCCAGAAGTAGATTACATAATGCTTTATTAACTTCGAATTTTTTTTTAATGCTAATAAGAAAGGAACAACAGCAGCAAAGATACATTGGATAATAGAAAAGTCTTCTGAATTAAATCAGCTGGTGTATTTCAAGGATGTGTTGACCTGACAATGGAAGCCAGGAGATGTGCTACATTGGGGAAAGGGTTTTGCTCTTGTTTCCACAGGAGAAGAAAAACTATGGATACAATCAAAATTTATAAAGATTAGGTGTGAAAAGGAAAAACCTCTTGAAAAAAAGAAATAACAGCTCATCCTCAAAGGTGACAACCATACAGGTGTTAAGGAAACCTCATAAGAGTTGGGGAAGGGTTCTGTTCTTGTCTTTGCAGGAAAATACTAATCTTCAAAGGTCAAGAGACCCTGGACATCTAGATGCCTAAAGAGGAAAAGATAATTATCCAGATAGGATCACCAAGCGAAGAGAATTATGACTCATGAGGACATGTCATTTCAGGGTAAAAATCTCAAAAACATAAACTAAAATATTAATCATGATTCACTTAAAAAATCAAAGCTGGCTTTGGAGTTGGACACTGGTTCTGTCCTTCTGTAAATCAAAGCATGTTGTTAAAATAAAAATTCAGAGTTTCTGTGTCTTGTCAGGAGCCATATATGGGACAGAAAGAAAAAAGAATTTAGAAAAAAATTTTACTTTTCTTCATACCTATTTTTATCTTTATCATACCTTTCATTGAATATATATGTCTGTATATGTCTATATAAATAATGCTTAAGTTTTCCAAAATGAACAATGAATTTTCCTGTAGTAATCTTTGAAGATGGGGCCCCACAGCAACACTCCACCTGGTTGATATGACGTCATGATGCTTGCTAACAGTGCTACTATAAGACCTGTTTTGGGTACCAGCTGCTCAAGATGGTTCCAACTTGGTTAGCTGAAATGGTGTACATTTTTACAATGTTCTGTCCAGAACTCCAAGTAGGAACCTCAGAAACACCCGACTGAATACTCAGACTATTTGCAATTATACCAGAATTATATCTTGGAACTTAATCATCATTTTACTTTCACAGGATCCCATAGAAAGAATATCACCTCATGACAGCTGGAAGTAATTCTACAAGATGACATCCCCTTTCCCAACAAATTTTGTCTTCAGGGTTAGGGACATCATTTAGGGGTTGATTATAATTGTTATAGGGTTGGTAGTTGGGAGGGTCTTATGTAGGATCAAGGATCTCTTTGAAAAAAAGGGGGGAATTGGATGGGATAATAGATTAGTGTGAGCTTACTCACACTAATAATAATAGTGAGTAATAGAGCAAATACTTGTGAGCTATTAAAGGCAATTCATATTGGTATAGATTCTTGTATACTGATACAAACTTAAATTATATTAAATATGCTCCTATTTTCATCTACAATATTTGTATATGTAGGCAAAGTTATTTTGTCATATTGCATGCATGCATGCTTCAACCTCTGCTTAAAACATTTTTGTATATTGATACAATTTTAGGATGTATTTATCATATTGCAGTGTACATTTCTACCTCTGATCAAGATATTTATACATTGTGTAAGTCTTAGTCTTTAAGTTATATAGGTATTAAGAATTATAGATCAATAGCCATCTATGTTTGTCAAACCTGTAGTTAGACTAATCAGGTTCTTTAAATACATAAAGATTATATTCTGCAAAGATAGGTAATCTTCAGCCACTTCAAAGAGCTGTAAAATATGCCTTTGAAATAACTTAGGGTTCTGTTAACATGAGATATGATTTATCCTAGCAGCACTGATCTATTCCCGAGAGAATGTTGAGCACCAAAGACACTCTACTCAAGAGTTTGTTTTCTTCTTGGCACAATTGGCCTTAGGGCAAGGAACTGCCCATGCTTCAACCACTGACAAGGTATCCAGAAATGGATAAGCAGGACACAAGGAAAAAGACTGCTAAATCTTGACAAGATAGGGTAAGACAGTTTTGAAAATTTCTTGCCTCTGAAAATGGTATATCATTTACTCTAGGCCTTAGCTAAAGTTGGTTGCTTCAACATTGCAAATGAGACTTTGGGTGATTGCCCAGGTAGCCAGTTGTCTCTGTCATTTGTTGTACATTTTTGAAAGTTGCTTGATTTTCACTTCCTGATTACTCAAGTAGCATTATTTCCCTTTTCGGATATTTGATGGGGTTGAAGACTACATAGTTGTAGTTACTTTCCTCTCATTACTTGGCCAAGTTATTTATTATACAAGACTTAACTCATTAGGATAGAATAATTACTGAAACATTTATCACATGTTTCTTGCTTGATATATTTGTTCTTATTGTACATAATTTTGTATTAGACTTAGAACTCTCTTATTTAAACAAAAGGGGGAGGTGCTGTAGGAATTCCTACAGCCAGTAGCCTTTAAGTTACCTGCCCACTTGTGCATAGCCTCTTATACTATTTATACCAATATAAGGTGCGTGTCCGCTCTTTTTTCTGGCTGCGGGATTTGGTTGCTGTTCTCTGTTCCAGCAAAGGATTATGACTTGTGAGTCTACCTCTAAATAAATAACCCTTATTATTCTCAATTCTGAGCTAGTGTTGGATTTCTTTTAAGCGTTCTTCTTCAGATGACCCCACCTAAGACACTAAGCAGTAGAGGAGGGGGGCCCGAACTGGCCTTGCTCTGTAGTCAGACTGATGAATATCTTAAATGACACCACAGAACCTTCATCTAGCAACTGACAGAAATAGAGGCAGAGACCTACATAGCACTGGGTTGAGCTCCCAAAGTCCAGTTGAAGAGTAGGAGGTGTGAGATTATGAGCAAAGAGGTCAAGACCATGATAGAGACACCCACTGAAACATTTACCTGAGCTAATGAGAACTCACCAACTCCAGCCAAACAGAGAAGGAACCAGCATAGGACCAAACTAGTGACTCTGAATGTGGGTGACAGTTGTATGGCTGGTGGAGACTGTGGGGCCACCGACAGTGAAACCAGGATTTATCCCTACTGCCTGTACTGGCTTTTTGGGAACCCATTCTCTTTGGATGGATACCTTGCTCAGTCTAGATATAGGGAGGGCCTTGGACTTTCCACAAAGCAATGTGCCTTATCCTCTCTGAGAAGTGGATGGGAGTGGAGTGGGTATGAATGTGAAGGGAATGGGAAGAGGGGAGGGAGTGGAAACTAGGATTGGTATGTAACATGAAAAAAGATAGTTTGTTTTCTTTTAAAAATAAAATAAAAAATAAAGTTCTTAGCAATAAAGGAAATAAAGAAAAGAAAAAGAAAATAACAAAGTCAGACTAAGATGTTTTTGTTAAATAGCTTTGAGGTACAAAAACCTAAGAAGACAATCTAAAGTTGTAGAAACGTATATATTTGAATGCAGAACTCATTAAAGTCAGGGAACAAGAACAAGCAACCCAATTATCATTTGCTGAAGTAACTTTCTTGCTAGGATTTCTTGATGACCAAAGGTCATCACCTTAATTCCTTATACCCATATTTGCCCGATATAAAAATTATTAATGAGTGGATATGTATCCTAAAGATTTAAAGTAGAGCTGATTGATTTTTTCATATATAAAAACAAAGGTTTGTGCTTCCTTATAAGATTTTCTTTTTTTTTTTTTGGTTTTTTTAGACAAGGTTTCTCTGTAGCTTTGGAGTCTGTCCTGGAACTAGCTCCTGTAGACCAGGCTGGCCTCAAACTCACAGAGATCTGCCTGCCTCTGCCTCCCAAGTGCTGGGATTAAAAGCATGCACCACCACTGCCCAGTCTATAAGAGTAGCTTTCAAGATAAGTGACAAAGTAAATGGTCTTTTCTTTTCTGCAAAATGCAACTTGTCAGTATAAGATCTAACTGAGAAGAATCCCTTGCTTGTTCATAATCTATAGCAAGTTGCTTGGGTATGGATGTATGTGGTTTCATGGGATAATTTGCTTTTCACTTGTAATATGTAAAATGTTTAATCATGTAAGGGAGATGAAAAACATGTTTTACCTGTATTCAGTATAATCATTCACTTAAAATATAATGTAATCACATTGTAATTCCTATATTGCCTAAATAACATTGTTGGAATATATAAGCTGTAGAAAAAAAAGTATAGAGAAAGAACACAAGAGAACAGAGACTAAAGAAGGAAACCATCAAGAGAGTGTGTGAATGTCTTTTTTCCTAAACCCCCTTAGATAGAAAAGTCTAGTTTATGCATTCTCCATGGATTCCTTTCAACGCCCTGTGCTGCTGGAGGTTGGTCTCCCAGACAACAGTACTTATAGAAACTGAACGACTCTCTACTGCATTACTACCAGTTCAAGGAAGAAATAAAGAAATTAAAGACTTCCTAGAATTCAATGAAAATGAATGTACTACATACCCAAACTTATGGGACACTATGAAAGCAGTGCTAAGAGGCAAGTTCACAGCACAAAGTGCCTACATAATTTGGAGAACTCTCACACTAGCAACTCAACAGCACACCTGAAAGCTTCCTCAACAAGGAAGAGGGCATAATCAAACTCAGGGCTGAAATCAATAAAATATGAACAAAACAATACAAATAATCAATGAAACAAAGAGCTGGTTCTTTTAAAAATATCACCAAGGTAGAGAAATCATCCAAATTAACTACAAGGCAGAGAAAAATATACAAATTAACAAAATCTGAAAAAATGGCAATACAACAATATACACTGAAGAAGTTCAGAGAATTATTATGGCATACTTCAAAAATCTATGCTCCACAAAATTGGAACATCTAAAAGAAATGGACAATTTTCTTGATAGTTACCACATAACATAATTAAATCAAGACAAGATAAACAATTTGAATAGACTTATAACCCTAAGGAAATAGAAGCAGTTATTAAAAGTATCCCAACCGAAAAGAAGCCCATGGACAGATGTTTTCAGCAAAGAATTTTACCAGAATTTCAAAGAAGAGTTAGCACCAATACTCCTCAAATTGTTCCATGTAATAAAAACAGAGGAACATTGCTAAATGTTTTATGAGGTGAGAGTTACCCTGATATACAAACCACACAAAAACTCAACAATGAAAGAGAATTACAGACCAATCTCACTCATGAACACTGATACAAAAATGCTCAATAAATACTGGCAAACCAAATCTAAGAACACAAAAAAAAAATCATTCACTGTGATCAAGTTGGCTTCATCCCAGAGATTCAGGGGTGGTTTAACATATGAAAATCTATTAAGGTAATCTAACATATAGATAAATTAAAAAAAGAAAAACATATGATCATTTCATTAGATGTTGAAAAAGCATTTGACAAAATCAAACACACCTTTGTGATAATGGTCTTGGAGAGATCAGGTATATAAGGATCATACTTAAATATAATAAAAGCAATATACAGCAAGCTGACAGCCAATATAAAATTAAATGGAAAGAAACTCAAAATGATTCTACTAAAATCAGGGACAAGACAAGGCTGTCCACTCTCTACATATCTATTCAATATAGTACTCAAAGTTGTAGATGAGTAATAAAGAACAAAAGAAGGTCAAGGGGATACAAATTGGAAAGGAAGAAGTCAAGGCATTGTTATTTGTAGGTAATACGATAGTATACATAAATGACCACCCAAAAATTCTACCAGGGAACTCCTACAGCTGATAACCACCTTTAGTGATGTGGCTGAATACAAGATCAACTCAAAAAAAATCAGTAGCCCTCCTATATACAAATGATAAATGTGCTGAGAAAGAAATAAGGGAAACAACACTCTTCACAACAGTCACAAATAATATATCTAGGGGTAACTCTAACCAAATAAGTGTAAGACCTGTAAGACAATAACTTTAAGACTTTGAAGAAAGAAATTGGAGAAGATATCAGAAAATGGAAAGATGTCCCATGTTTATAGATCAATAGGATTAACATAGTAAAAATGGCAATCTTACCAAAAGCAATCTACAGATTCAATGCAATCCCTCATCAAAATTCCAACACAGTTCTTCACAGACCTTGAAAGAGCAATCTGAACTTCATATGGAAAAAACAATCCTTTACAATAAAGGAACTTCTGGAGGCATCACCATTCCTGACTTCTACAGAGTTATAGTAATGAAAACAACATGGTTTTGGCATAAAAACAGACATGTGAACCAATGGAACTGAATCGAAGATCCTGACTACACACACTTATGAAAATCTGTTTTTTGAGAAAGAAAACAAAATTATAAAATGGAAAAAAAGAAAGCATCTTCAACAAATGGTGCTGGCATAACTGGATGTCAGCATGTAGAAGAATGCAAATAGATCCATATGTATTGCTCTGCACAAAACTCAAGTCCAAGTGGATCAAAGACCTCAACATAAATTCAGTTACACTAAAGCAGATAGAAAAGAAAGTGTGAAGTAACCTTGAAAACATTGGCACATGAGAATAGAACAGCAGTAGCACAGACAATGAGATTAATAATTTATAAATGGGACCCCCTGAAACTGAAAAGTTTATGTAAGCAAATGACACTCAATAAGGCACAATGGTAGCCTATAGAATGGAAAAAAGTTCTTTACTAACCACCTCCCCATAACAGAGGGATGATCTGCAAAATATAAAAGAACTCAAGAGAGTAGACATCAAAATACAAATAATCTAAAAATGAGACACAGATCTAAACAGAATTCTCAAACAGAAGAATCTTAAATGACAGAGATACACTTAAGAGTTGTTCAACATCCTTAGCCATCAGGAAAATATAAATCAAGAGGACACTGAGGTCTGATCTTGCACATGTCTGAAAGGCTAAGATCAAAACACTGATGGCAGCTTATGCTGGAGAGGATGTAGATTAAGGGGGACACTCCTTTACTGCTGGTGAAAGTGGAAATTTGTATAGCCAATTTGGAAATTGATATGGCTGTTTATAAGAAAACTGGAAATCAATCTACCTCAAGATCCAGCTATACCAATCGTGCACATATACCCAAAGGATGCTCAATCATATTACAATCACACTTGCTCAAATATGTTCATAGCAGTGTTATTCATAATAGCCAGTACCTGGAAACAACCTAGTTACTCCTCAACCAAAGAATGGATAAAGAAAATGTGGTACATTTACACAATGGGGTATTACTCGGCTATTAAAATAAATGACATCATGAAAATTTCAGGCAAACGAATGTAACTAGAAAAAATCATCCTGAGTGTAGCAACCAAGACCCAGAAAGAAAAAATATGGTATGTGTGTACTCATAAGTGGATATTGTAGGATCCAGCCATGACAAGCTCAATAGAGGCCTGGATCTCAGTAGTTTTCCCGAAGGCAATACCTGGTTGCAAGAAAGACCATAAACTAAGACTACACAGGCACCATCCAGGAACAGACCATCCAAAGGAAATTCTTAATGTTCCAACTGTTGTAGATAGGATCACCTGCCAGTACACACCCTGCTAATGTAACTTTTCTGGGTTTTGCCTTTATTTTTTTTTTGTTTTTTAAAATTGTTTTTTATTTTTGAGATTATAAAAGTATAATTTCCCCCTTCTCCTTTCCTCCAAAGCCCTCCCATATACCCCTCCTTCATGTCTTTTAAATTAATATCTTTTTGTTGTCACCTGCATCTCTCTCTTTCTCTCTCTCCTGAATATGACATGCTCAGTCTGTATAATGTTACTTGTATGTATGTTTTCAAGACTGCTTTATTTTTCTTTTTTGGTTTTGCCTTTAAATAATGCCCTCTAGAAGGACCTCCTCTTGCTGCTGAGCTGATGAGGTCTAATCGGGCACCCAATAAACCTTGATTTTGCATTTCAGTGAGTCGGTCT